>APFE030960627.1:0-44236 GCA_000404065.3 Pinus taeda
ATTTTTATGAATTGAATTTAATATGAAGTCCTAATTTATATAATGTGTATGAATATTTTAATCTATAAGGTAAAATAGATCTCAGTTTATAGCTAATCTTTATATTTTTTTATATATTTGACATCTCTATATAAAAATATTTGTATTGTTAATTACATATTTATTAAGTTTTTGTATGTTTATTGAGTGGATAGGTTCTCTACAACTTAATATGGGAGATATGTTGTTTCATAACAGTACGCTGATATGCCCCCCACTCTGGGTGCCCACATGAATGAGGCCATGCACTCTAGAGCAGATTGGAAATGCCCTCCACTTGACGACAACCATACACCTCACTTCACAGGGGGTTTCAATGATCATTAGATACTTTAGCTATTGATGACTATCCTCGCATGCCCTCCCCCTGCTTCACTTGTCCCCTCTTAGTGTATAATTCTCTACACTATGAGCTCTTTGCACTACATTCCCTTGGTTATCTTATTGAGAGAATGGTCCCTCAAGCTACCCAATTCCTCCACTTTGATTTCAGCTTCCTCTGAGCCTCACTGCACGTCCACAACCCACTGCTCTGTGATGAATCCAAAGAGAGGTCAGAGGCACTTCCTGAGCAGGGGGAGGGGAAGAGGGCGCCCCCCTAACCACCTTTGACGAAACGCTGTCATTGCCCTATTTGATTACGAAATCCCTCCCCATATCATACATCAAGTGTTTAAGTTTGAGGAGGTTGAGACACATCATGGCAGGCCCATGCTTTGGGCTCTCCATAATCTGGTTTCTTGTTAGCTCAAGGAGCATGAGAAGGAGAAGTTTAGGGCTATTAGTTGGATAACAGAGCTTTCGACTTATCATAGCCATGCCTCCTCCCGCAAAACACTAGCCCATGACCTGAGCATCAATTTCCCTCCCAACGTCCCATCCCCTTCGTTGCCTTCTAATTCCCCTCTTGTGCATTTGTCCTCACCCCAATTATCTTGTCCCCTGCTTTTCGTCTATCTCCTATCTACAGAGATGTTCACCAAGCTCCTCCTCCATCCTTTGGGAACAACTTGGTTCCCTCATCCTCTCCTCCTCCTCGTAGTCCCAATAGTTGCTACATTTTTTTGGATATTCCAAGTGATGTGGGCAACACTCTACTCCAATGTGTCTCTAGTGCAACTCTAATCCAACTTCCAAAGGTTTACTCCTCCATAGGATTTTGTTAACTTCTGAGGTTTCATGGCCCATTCTAGGTTAGTCTATCTTGGCCTCCTAGCTAACAGTTTGGCTTGCTAGCAGATGGATTAGTTTCACTACGTTTATAAGTTGGAATTTGTGTTTTTATGACTTTTATCAATTTTTCAATCATTATTTCCACCGTTGGTTTCCTTTCCTAGGAGAAAACGATTTTTTGTGGCTCCTTCTCTGGTTTCCTCACTCACAGATAGAGTTTTTTATCGGTAAGAGGCTCAGTCCCACATGTTCTCCACACTGTACAATCTGTATTTTTCAATGTCAATATAATGTAGATACTTGTGCATACAAAAAAGAAAAAGAAAAAGAAAAAGAAAACATTACATTGATAGAAATAAAATAATATATACACTAAAAAGATTAAAAATATTAATAACAAAAAAATATTTCAATATCAAACATAAATATTAATACAAAAAAATCATGCAATGTTGGATATACATAAAATAGTATAATATATACTACAAATAACATAAATTTATATCACCTTATTTCAATTCAAATGCTAAAGAAAAAAATTTCAATGTCAACTATGTATACATTATATAAAGCAATTAAAAATAAATAGTTTTTATGTTTAAAACAATTTATTAGTGAGTTGCTCAAAATCAAGGAGATACATTTTAGTTCTTTTTATGTTAATCAAAGACTTGATATATGGGGTCTCAAATACCTTGGAATGATTGTCCAAGACTTTTTGGAGATCTGGAGAAATGGATGATTTCGATGTGGGAACCTCTAATGGACATAATTGTGCAATTATGCCTCGTTGTTCTTTCTTTAGAATCTTTGTCATTCCGTTAGAGCTAATTATCTTTCTTGGTTTCCCTGCGATACCCCTTAATGCAACTTCCTTTCCTTCTGAAGAGAATTTCATGAAAATTTCTTGAAAAATAAAAGATATTGTACCCAAGGATTGTAGTCATTGGACTCCTAGTACAACATCAACAAGACCCAATGGAATGGAAAGCGTTGGGATATTCAATACATATTCTCCCATGGATAGCTTGATATTATGGCACTTTCTTGAGAAATTTATGGTTCCTCCACTTACAACCATCACTTGACACTCTAGTGCTGGATATAAGAAGCAATTCAATTCTTTGGCTATCTTATATGAATAAAATTATGGGTACTTCCCGAGTCAATCAACACTATTACATTTTTCTTCTTGATATGCCCTTCTATCTTGATAGTTTGAGGAGTGGTAATTCCAGCCAATGCATTACAAGATATGGTCGGATTCATTTCTTCTTTTTCTAGGGTTTTTTCCTAGTTTATATCCTCTTCTTTTGATGTTTCTTGTTCCTTTTCTTCCTCCTCTTCACAATCTATGTAAAATAATTTCTTCTCGGCACACTTATGACCTTTCGTGTATTTGTTATCACAACTATAACAAAGCCCTTTTGCTCTTTTTTCTTCCAATTTTTGTGGTGTCAACCTTGTAGGTTGTGGATGGCTAGGGGCGGCAACACTTCCATCTTTATGATTGTGAGTGGTAGGCTTCCTTGTTGCCATAACTTTGCTTTCCATTTTTCTTGCCAACCTGAATGTCTTCTCCAAAGAATTTGGTTCCCAAAGGCGAACCTCATGTTGGATGTTATCTTTTAAAATCCCTATGAACATATCAATCTTATACTCCTCTGGAATATCTCTTACCCTTATATTCAATTTTTGGAAGTCCTCAATGTGCTCCATCATTGAACCCTTTTATTTGAGATTTATCAATTAGCTAAAAAAAAGTGTTGCTTTTTGTATCCTCATAATGTGCTATCATTTTATCCATAAAAATAGCCCAAGTGACAATTTGTTTACGAGAGCAAAGCCATCGATACCATACAAACTGATTTGGTTCCAAATATAAAGTTGCAATGCATACTGTTACGGGCAAATTTAGTGTCTTTTTGAACGACTAACCCCTATACCTAGTAGCGGGTGTATAAAAATAGTTAAATTAACTCCATTGCTTTTCCTATAGCTAACAGATAAAAGAAAGAGGAGCAAAAGTACGAACCTGTATCTCTCGCTCAATCCCTCTTCCCTTTGACCACTTTCGCCACTCCCTTTTGTACTTAACTCACTTGAAAGGTACCTGCACACAAGCTAAGATAGAAAACCATCAAAGCATACTTATCGATCTGTTAACTAAACATATTATAGAATCAAAAGTACAATATACATCGCATAACACATGAATGGGGAAAAGCATAGAACTCTTTATTCATAGAAAGGAAGATTACAACCCATGTAGATGCATGTTCGATTCAACGTCATCCTCCCAACTTCAAACCCTTCTCTCCTCATGGAAACAACAATTTGACATGATAACATTACTCTCTCTACTAATCTCATCCAAGCAACATTTCCTTAGCTTAAGAAGTCTCAACCTAGACCAGCCTTTGAGAGCTTGGTCCTTCTATAGCTGAAAAGAGGAGGTTAGGCCATTAATGGCCCTCATGAATGCTTTTCCATAATTGGGAAGTGGTTCCATGGAGGAAGGGATAATGGATCAAGGTTCATTCATCTCCTTCGTCATCCAAAAGCGAGACCAATCCATCTAGAAACTTCTAGAAGGATCCATTGGATGAGGAATCCAATCGATTCATTCCAAAAATTCGATGAATCTCGCTCATCGCAGGTGAAACAAAGGCTGGGTACGATGCATAGCACCTAGACAGTGTAGTTCCTGCAATGCATTGTAGCCAGACAAAAGGCTGCCTGAGATGATCTTCTTAGGAGCATTTGTTGGATTATGGTGACATGAAACTCTTGGGAGGAAAGCATGTTGTAGGTTAACTTCATTAGGGAATGAAAACAACTGAATTAAGGGTTGATGGACCTTAATATCACTAATCTAGAAGTCAGGGTTGATGTGCCCAAATTTTCCTATAACAGTTGCCCCGTAAAGCATGAAGTCAAAAATAAACATGTCGAGTGAGATGCTTTACCACTTGGAGAGAAGGTTTTGAAACGGAAAGTGACCTGCATCAGTTACAATACATATATCATGATACTTTGATTTTTTCTCATAATTTAGCTAAGGGAAGGCATACCCATGCTTAGCTTATAAACTTTCATTACATGTACAAATATAGTCATCTACAGATGTATACCCATGAATGGGTGACCATGAATGTAAGGCCATTGTACATTTGATATAGTACTCCTGAAAAATATATTGCAGCCCGGATGGATGAAACTAGATCCGTGCTCTTCAATCTTGTCCAATCTTTCACTCAAGTACAAGTCTAACCATGTGAATAGATGATCTGAAGTCGAACATGGAGAGACATCGTCTGATTACTAGCCAATGATGTGAGCAATTAACAGACGCGAGAGGAATCACCGATAATGATAATGACCCTCAAGGTACAGTAGTATATTCCACATGGTGTGAATAAATGATTTGATGTCAAACACCATACGAACTCTTTCGGTTGAAGGTCAGTGATTTCAACCTATCGCCTGAAGCGAGAAACTTGCCATTGATGTATGCAAGCCTGAAGGTACTGAAGGGGTGTTTCTAAGTCAACTTCTTGGATCTTGTGTTGATATTGACAAGAAGCGACTCGTCGCAGGAGGGCCTTGATGTATCCCACATCAATGACACGAAACGAGGTAAATGACTTTTGGAGATGAAACATTGACTGACGACACAAGGTTCAGGAATGGCGGGCATGAAAATGAAGGTTTACTATATTGCAAAGGATGAAGTTTTAAACTGAATGACTTCTCTTAAACAAATCAGCGACACTGAAAGTGAATTGGTAGTATTGACCCAAAACAAAGTGATGGATGGTATGATAGACCAATGGTATGATAACCATCAAGCTAAATGACCCAACCCACATAGTTACGATGATGAGGTGAAAGTTTCATGTTCAAGAGCGACCTGCTACCATAAAGTGTTCCCAGCTTTTTCCCATTTTCCCCAGTCATTTCTGACCAGTACCTCTTTATTTTTAACCAAGCTTGAGGAGGATAACATATTCTTGTTGTATAATTCCACCCTTCGAGTGAATCCATCGCTATTTGATGCTTTAATGAGTCTAGCGTAGGTGAAACTTGGTCTTGTCTAGATGTACAAGTTTGTCGCTATTAAATTCTTTTAATGAGTTTAATGACAAAGATAACTCGGTCCTTTTCACATTTAGAGAGTCTAAAAAGGGACTAAAAGAAAACTCCAAAAGTTATTTTTAGTAAATTTGTCCCTCAAGTCCGAAAAAACATAAAATAATACAAGAGAGAACCTATTGATCATGTTTGATCAACGTGTACCTTTTCGTAGTTAATCTATCTCAGACCGAACAAGGGGTAAAACTATACTGAGTAGATATTGATTCTAATCCATTAAAGAGCTAGAAATGACAAGTGCTCGACAATCTTTTCATGTTTAGAGAGTTTGAAAAGAGCTTAAAGAGGACTCCATTTTGAGGAACAAGTGGATTCTAGGGTAGCAACTGGTTCCGGTGATGTTGGAACTTCTCAAAACATGTTGATTTATGTGAAGAGGCTGACTAATAAGACCACTCATTGCAACTGTTCCTCAAAAAGGGTAAAACAACCAAGTGAAAGTGTATGATCGGTCAAAGGGATGGTGGCGATGGAATGAAAACAACCAAGGCTCATCTGACGAAAAGGCTAATAGAATGGCAATCACAAGGGTTAAAATAAAAATGGTTTCATTTTTACGCAAGCTTGAACCATAGGGAACTATGCTTGGATTCAGTTTCATGTTTACACAAGCTTGAAATGAAAAACTACGCTTGGAATTCAGTTTCATTTTTACACAACCTTAAAATGAAAAACTATGCTTGAATTACATGCCCCCAGCATGATGAAAGGGAGAGTCTCCTATAACCAGATGGAAGTCACTGCGGTGAAGCAGGACGATTATCCAACACCTTTTCGGCTTCGTCCAGATAGACAAAGGTGAATGGGGTGATCCCCTTCACATAACCTACAAGGAAACTTAACTTTTACCATTAGGTGCATGCCCCCCAAGATTCATTACATTCACCTAAGTAGACTACTCATGGCTATCAAGTGGATGGAATGAAGGTTCTTTTATGAGATCAAGTGAAAGACTCAAGTGGGATTTTACGAGATCTACTCAAAGACTCGACTTGGAACTTTACTTCAGGGGACCTTGTTTCTCTTTTAATGAGCTTGACACAAGACAAGGAACTCTGCTCAAATTCCTTGTTTCATTTTTTAACGAGGTTGACACAAGACCAAGAACTATCCTCATGGACTTGTTTCATTTTTTAACGAGGTTGACACAGTAAAAGAACTATCCTCATATTCCTTGGTTTCATTTTTTAATGATATTGACACAAGACGAGGAATTGTCCTCATGGGTCTGTTTCATTTTTTAATGAGGTTGACACAGTAAAAGAACTATCCTCATACTCTTGGTTTCATTTTTTAACGAGGTTGACACAAGACAATGAACCATCCTCGAACCCTTGTTTCATTTTTTAATGAGGTTGACACAAGACAACGAACCATCCTCAGATTCCTTGTTTCATTTTTTAACGAGATTGACAGAAGACACTGAACTATCCTTGATAAAACTCTCATCTTCAATACTATTGGTGATCCTCTTTAAATAAGATGAAGTAGAGGATAACATATTACATGTCTCGACTCTCGCAACTTCTAATGTTCTAGATGGTGGAGGAAGTGTGAAAGTACCCATTAAGGAGGGATCCTTAAACATACCTACACCAACAGATTGAAGTGAAAGCGAGGGTCCGTTAACAAATGGAATGCTTTCCATAACTTGAGAACTAGAGGCAAAAAATGAAGTTCGGCCAATAATTGTTATTCCACCTTTATGAGGAAATGTAATCATACGAAAGTACGTGGAAGCAACAACAGCGATAGCATAAACCCATGGTCATCCAAGTAAAATGTTGTAATCAAGGGGTCCTTCAACCACCTCAATCTCAACAATTACCATTTTTCCCCTAGTTCTACTTGCAAATTATTCAAAATCCCACATGAAGTATAAGTTCTTTAATCAAAAGCCTTCAATGTGGTTGGTGATCTTGAAAGCATAGGTGACCCCAGTGTTTTCCAACAGCTCATTGACATAATATAGGTAGAATCTCCCTCATCTACGATGGTTCGATGAATATTTTTGTTGAGAGCTTTAACTTGAATTCGAAAGGATAATTGAGCTGGTAACTGTGGTGTATATCCTGAGTGATTAAAAACCACGAGATTAGAATCCGCTGGATATATTCCACCTATTGCCGACGTTAAAGCTTGCTTATTGGAGGGGCAATTTTGTAATACCTCAAGCATCAACATAGAAGAAGGAGATTGAACAATATCTTCCACTATGTTATAATTTTGAGCAGCTCGAGCTCGAGGGTTAAACATTGATTTATGCACAACTCCCTTAGGTGGATTTATTGTTAACTATGGTGCAATGGGCAGTGGAATATTTTCCGATGCAGTCAAAGTCAAAGAACTAGGTTGATCAGTGGCCTGATTATTTGAGGAAAATGGTGGATTAAAGAATCTTTACTATATGTTTGAACCAAAACTTCATCTTTAGGTTTTGCGATGGATAACATTAATACATGGGATGTGGAAGCATTTTCAGTTGCAACCATATTGGTATCCGAGTTCAGAAATGGATCTGTCAACACTCCAGATGTGGTAGAAGCTTTTAACAATTTAGAAACTTCCGAGCAGTGAGGAAAATCCCTTGTAAAATGCTCGTTATCACATATCAGACATGGATAACGAGGTTTCTTTCCTGAAGTAGAGGAATCAAATAATTTCTCTTGAGGAGGGTTTTCAGTTTTCTTTTTATTTTTCCCTTTTTTCTTTCTTCTTAGTTTCTTTTGATTCTTACCTTTTTCAGATGACACGGCATTAATCTTGGAAGCAGGATCCTCAGGTGTATTTACAGTTTGATTTGTGGCAAGTGATTGACCAGATGGTCTACTCGCTGTTTGCATGCTCAAGGAACCGATCACACTGTCTCCGACATGAGAGTCCCTATTCGATGATGGAGGTGGAATGGATTGATTTAGGTGCGATGCATGTGGAATTTTGTAATAGAGCGTGTCGGATTATGTATAAATCAAATCCAAGTATTGGGCACGAGCAATCACTTTCTCTTCTGTAACAACTCCTCCTTTAGCCACATCCTCAGTGATAGATGGCAATAAGGACTTAATGAACCACTCAGCTAAAAGCTTATCAGGAACATAGGTTTTAACCATACGACAGTGATGACGCCACTCATGAATATGACCTGATATGTGAGTAGAATTTGTTTGTTTAAAGTTGGTCAAAAGTGTTGTTCTAGTTTCATATCTGATGGGTAACTGGAAGTGGGTCAAAAAGGTAGTGGCTAAATGGGTGAAACTATTAAAAGAAGCTCTCGGCAATTCAATATACCACTTAGCAGCTGAACCAATAAGCGTTCTTTGGAAAAGACGAAGTCTTACTGAATCATCATTCAAGGAGTTGGAAGAACACCACAAATGATAAGTCATAACGTGGTTTGACGGGTCTTCTCCAGGATTTCCATTAAACTTTGGAATATCGGAAGGCAACTTATGAGGAATTACCAGCCACAATGGTGAATACAAAATTAGATCATCGGTGAGCCGGTTTAAATCCGGTAATTCTAAGGTTGCCACAAATGGCAATTGTCGATTCAAATCAGGTTGAGCATATCCGGGATAAGATGGAATTGTCTGTGCCATAGGCCTTTGCATACTCGCATAAGGCGGGTATCCTTGATAAGGTGGTGGGACATATCTGGTATATGGATTGAAACCAATTTGACCTTTCATTTGTCCGTAACCGGTTTGGGCTTGATATACAGGACCCTGATACACTAGATATTGTCCTTGCCCAGGTTGAGCTTGAAAAGCAAGCCCATACTGAGGTTGGAAATTTTGAAAGGAGGTTATAGATACTGCAGCTGCCAAGGTTGTTGGGGTATCGGTTGTGAATTTTGATATTGCCCCCCAACGCCTGTTTGACTAGGCTGAGAATAAACTGAACCTGTAGCAACTTGAGTCACTCGAGATAATGGCACACTAACCTGAGGTAATTGTACCCCAGAAACAAGCGGTTGTTGCATAACAGCGTGAGAAGTTTGGGTTTGCTGACCTGAAACTTGAGGTTGCGAGGCAGCAAAACTAACTTGCACAGATTGAGATACAACGAGTTGAGCTTGTATCTGTTGTTCCATAGTTACGACAAGTTGGGTCGATATAATGGGGTCAGTTTGCATAGGTTGTGTTGGATACACAAGCCTTGGTTGAAGTGGCATGGTCGGTTGCCACTGACAGACTCTCATTTTAGGGTGACCTAGATACGGCGGGACATAACCATAGGGTTGTCCTCCTTGATATGGAGGATGCTATGAATAGGCATATTGCTAACCATATGGTGGAAATCCAGTGTTAAGAGGATATATGCGTATTTGTTCACCGAATTGCCCAATTTGATATTGATACCAAAGATCAAATTGTTGTCCTTGATAGGAAGAACCAGGTAAAATTCCTGATGATGACATGGGAGATGACCACAGTAAATAAGAAACCCTTGGGTGGATTCCAGGCATAGATTGGTAACCAGCCGGGATGGATGGCTATCCATATAAATGTGACTCAGGTGTGGTTGTAAACATTGAAGAAGTAGCAACAAAGGATTCTTCCACAACTGCATCAGATGAAGCAGTCTGGGATGTTTGTGGTTGTTCAGCCATGGTTAATTGACCCAAAAGTTGACCTAATGAATCAAGAGGGATTTCAGAGGTGGAAAAAAAATGAGGAAGAGACTCAGAATAAAGATATAAACCAGGTCCAAAATGATGTGGAGTCTCGGGGGTAGAATCTTCTTCAACTTCTTCCTCTGCAGCAATTAATCCAGGTGGAAGGATTTCACCATCAGGTCCAAAAAAGACTTTTGGTGTTAAAGATGGAGTTTCAAGAATTATAGATGACTGAGGTATCTCAGTAACAACTTCGGAATGTTCAAGGTCAAATTCCAAATGTTCCGGTAAAAGAACTTCAGTTTCAATGGAAGGTTTGTGAACAATTTGGGGTTCAAGAATATCTTCGGTTTCAACTGCCATGGGTTCTAGATCATATTCCAATTGAAAAGGTTCAAGTTCTGAAGTAACTTCTGATTGATTGACTTCAAGTTGTGAATCAACTTTAGGTACTTGTTCACTTGTTTCTGTTATTATAGCCTCAGGTAGTTGAGTAACTTCTTCTTCTGTAACAAATGTTCCAGAAATAGTTGGAGTAACTTGAGGCTTAGTACTAGCCGTGATAGGCAGCTCTGGTAATTCAAATGAAGTACTAGAAACTCTTGAAGTACCAGACTCAGTTTGATGAGTCTTCCTTGATCGGATGGGTGTCGCTTCTGGTGGCAAGGATAGTTTACTCATAACTCGCCTCGAATGATAGAGTGGAGGTTGATATTCCTCCAGAATTGTTGATTATTCTTATCAACCTAACTCAACTAAGGAAAAAAGGATGTTTTCACGGTCAATTAACTTTTACGACATAAGAACTTAACTTTGCTTTTTCATTTTTTAAGAGTCGAGAAAAAGCAAAAGATGACTCTAGTCGCTTTCGTTGTTTAATGAGCTTGAAAGGACAAGTGCTCAGATGGACATTTTCTTTTAAGGAGTTGAAAAGGAACAAAAGTGACTACTCTGGAGATACTAAGCAAGATGGTTTACCAAACTAATCACAAAACTACAATATACACCTTAGTGGTAAATTAAAGAGAATTTACCAAGGATTTACGGTACGGAAGTTAGTGTTCCTGAATGCTGTGTTCGGTGCATTGTGATCAGTAAGGCGGCAAACTCGACTTCCTAGGGATAAAGGATTTAAGCCTATTGGTGTCTCTCACTATATACATAACAGTACAGGGAGCACAAGTCCGTACTAGTACTTATCAGTTCAGAGAGGAGGAATCACCCAACCTCAATGAAACGACAACCACTAGGTTTTAAGACGCCGAAACACGTCTCTAGCCTAGACACCTCTAGATGTTTGTGTTAAATTCCAATGTGTTATTAGGTTAATTTTAGGTTGATCTTGCTTAAAATTTGTCTTTGGGTTTCACCACAAGATGTTTTCCAAAAGTCCTAAGAATGCAACTAGAATGAGAAGCACTCTTTCCATTTGTTTTCAAGAATGAAAATCCTAACTAATAAGGGATAGAGCAAACAAGTACTTTTTGGATCAAACAACAAAGAGCACTCACTAATGCATTTCCCTAACCATTCTTTTTGAGCACACACAATCAAACTCTAAGATGCAATTACATGTATTTCTTTTTCTTTTCAGTTCTCCTTAATGTGAATTATGCACTAAGAACAACTAATGCACAATGATTCAAAATATCTTTTCACAAAAATGTCGATTTATGAGAATTTCACTTAAAGATAAAGGAATACTAAATGACACTTTCAACTTTAAGGAAACGAAGATTTTCGGCACTTAAACCAAAATATGGATCAGATGCACAAACAGACCAATCGATTATTTTAATGAAGGAAGATTATACGACACTTCGTATTTGACAAAACAATCAACTGAACCTACTTTTTGACAATGGATTGCAAATGATAAAACAAATACATAAACAAAAATTTAACAATCCAGTCTAAAATGGGTCGAAACAAGGAAACAAAGACTGCTTTCAGAGATAAGAAATCATCTAAATCCAACAGACAATTCAAACAACTAAAAATTGACTTAAGGCTTCAACTCCTAGATGGGAAAATTGATCCAAAAGGAATTAGCGCAGGCCAGAGTGAGGGACAGTGCGATGCATAACACTATCTCTATGTAGAGGGTGCAATTCAGTGCAATGTGTCAGTTACAGAGCTGCAATGATTACAAAATGACAATGTTATGCTCAAAATTGACTCAAATTTTGATGAATTTGACTTAAATTTGATGAAAAATAGACGTTAAAGTATGTCAAAGTGTTCTAAGAGATTGATTAGCTACTATAATGGATAGGATCGCTCCCAAGTGGAGTCGTCATTTTGTTACGGGCAAATTTAGTGTCTTTTCGAACGATTAACCCCTAGACCTAGTAGCAAGTCTAGAGCAATAGTTAAATTAATTTCATTACTTTTCCTATAGCTAACAGATAAAAGAAAGAGGAGCAAAAGTACCAACCTATATCTCTCACTCAATCCCTCTTCCCTTTGACCTCTTTCACCACTCCCTTTCGTACTTAACTCTTTTGAAAGGTACCTGCACACAAGTCAAGACAAAAAACCATCAAAGCATACATATCGATCTGTTAACTAAACATATTATAGAATCGAAAGTACAATATACAGCACATAACACATGAATGGGAAAAAGCATAGAACTCTTTATTCATAGAAAGGAAGATTACAACCCATGTAGATGTATGTTCGATTCAGCGTCATGCTTCCAGCTTCAAACCCTTCTCTCCTCATGGAAACAACAATTTGACATGATAACATTTCTCTCTCTACTAATCTCATCCAAGCAACATTTCCTTAGTTTAAGAGGTCTCAACCTAGACCAACATTTGAGAGCTTGGTCCTTTTATAGCTGCATAGAGGAGGTTAGGCCATTAATGGCCCTCATGAATGCTTTTCCATAATTGGGAAGTGGTTCCATGGAGGAAGGGATAATGGATCAAGGTTCATTCATCTCCTTCCTCATCCAAAAGCGAGCCCAATCCATCTAGAAACTTCCAGAAGTATCCATTGGATGAGGAATCCAATGGATTCATTTCAAAAATTCGATGAATCTCACTAATCGTAGGTGAAACAAAGGCTAGGTGTGATGCATAGCACCCAGACAATGTAGTTCCTGCAGTGCATTGTAGCCAGGCAAAAGGCTACCTGAGATGATCTTCTTAGGGGCATTTTTTGGATGAATGGTGACATGAAACTCTTGGGAGGCAAGCATGATGTAGGTTAACTTCATTAGGGAATGAAAACAACTGAATTAGGGGTTGATGGACCTTAATATAAATTATCTGGAAGTTGGGGTTGATGTCCCCAAATTTTCCTGTAACACATACCTTTTGTGTGTTTTGCACATTATGGAGATCGAAAAATTACTCCATATGTAGTATCCATGTTCTGGGATCCTTGCCATCAAACTTCCTCATATCAATCTTTGGAACACAATGGTTCTTTGGTCCAACGTTAGAGTCTATGAAATCATGATTAACATTTATTTTGTTCTCAGCATGAGTTTCCTTTACTACCCTTTCTCCATTAGTATGCATTTCTTGTAGAAGATTTTTCAAATCTGTCTTCAAATCTTCCATGCCTTTCTTCAAATATCCCATGCCTATCTTCAAATATTCCATGCCTGTCTTTAAAACTGTCTTCAAATTTTCCATCTTAGTTTCCATGCCATTCATCTTAGCTTCCACACCTTTCTTTAAACCATCCATCTTAGCTTCCATGCCATTCATCTTAGCTTCTATGCCTTTCTTTAAACCATCCATCTTAGCTTCTACATCTTTCTTTAAACCATTCATCTTAGCTTCTGTTACTTTTTGTGTGAGTGACATTTGTTGTACTTGGTCTTGTAATTTTGATATATCATGTTGCATTTCTTCCTCTTCTTCATGAGTCATGCTAGAGCTTTCAGGTTGCTTACTAAGTGTTTCCATTTTCTTTCTTTGGGGCATCAATTACCGATAATAATGCTTCACTATTCCCTTTGAATTCCTTCAAACTAATTTTTCAAACCAAGCTTATGCAAAAATTGAAAAAAAACTACACAACTTGTTTTCACTTTATAGGAGCCTAATATTGAATCTGATGTATTTCTGTAATTTCAGCTCTTCCAGTTCTGAAATTGCAACCTGTAGTAGCCTTCTGTATCCTCCTTCCAATGCCACCAGTCTGATCGAAATTGGATTCTCTAAGAAATATTTATGCACAATCTCCCAAGATGACCTGATTATATACCTTTTTAGAAGAGTGAACTTGTATGAAGTGCCATGTGTCACTGTTTTGACCTCTGTATATGAAAACTATACACAAGAAACTCTAGTCCATCCTCTTTCTGTAACTTCTTATGAAATCTCAATATGATGCTCAGAGAGACCGTTATACCGATTTTCCCAAGGTTACCTGTTTGGAATTTAATTCGGGGGTCTACTAAAACCCTAAATTTCTCAGACTATATCTCCAAAAATATAGCGATACAGGATCTGAAATTCGGAGCCGAGGTTGAAACCAATTTCTTCTCAAATGGGTTTTTGTTTTATCTTTTGAAACTTCGTACAGAAAGAGTTATAGAGAAAATCCCACGATGACCTGTTTTAGTTTAAATTCTGGAGCTTGCAAAAACCCTAAGTTCCTCAGATCATATATTCGAAAATATAGCAGACAAGCTCTAAAATTCGGACCTGAGGTTTAGTGTGATTTCGTCTCAAATGGTTTTTTTTTCACTTCTGAAACGTTGCATAAAAAATGTTATATCAAAAATTCCATGATGACCTATTTGGAGCAGCGAAACCCTAGAATCCAAAGCTTTGAAACCAAATGATATGAAACTAGCTCACAAAAAGATAGAAAAGATAGATCAATGCCTTAGAAATAATCCTCTTCGAGGGGGAAACCTCCTTTACATTACACAAATGAAAAATTCTTATATGATTCAAATGACAAAACCTCCTTTCTATATATAGGAGTCTAAGGGGACACAATATAACCAAGCCGACCTAACAATAATAATATAAAGGCACAAAAATAACAATAGTGGGATTCTATGGGGCACAATAATAACAATATGGGGGCAATAGGGGCACAACAATACCAATAAGGGATACAATGACAATAGTAATGGGAGAATTACTAGTATTATAGGGACCTAACATTTTATTATAACATTAATGGTAACAACAACTCCCTCAAAAGGATGTCAATGTTGAGAAGGAAATGTTGTTCTATCTGAAAAAAGGAGAGTTGACTTTTAGTTCCACCATCTAGAATTCATTTGAGGATGACAACAAATAATCATCAGAAATAGTAGAAGATTCACAAATTGAAGATAAAGTTTAAACTGATGACTATCAAGAAGTTCTTGGATATCAGAAACATTACATTGAACTACTATTTTACTCATCTAAATAATTAATATGAATATGCATAATAACTTGTTGGTTATGTCCATAAGGAATCTACTATTATGTCTATAAAGAAATTACAATACATATCTCTCAGGATCTTTTAACCTAAATCCAATGTCTAGATACTTTTTTTGACAACCATAAATTTAGGCACTATTTCAGATAATAGAGCTTGTACAACGACCATGGATGACCAAAGGTGGGTAACAAGATTCTAAGTAATATGAAGTGCAATATATCAAGGGGGTTCATTAAGAATATATAGGCTATGTCTATGATGTGATGGAATGAAACATATACCAAAATGATATATATCTATGTACTCTAACAAAACTATAAGAAATTGCAGAACTTTCACACTAATAAATTATTATAAGGTATCACAATAGTTGTTGAAAAATATCATTTGAATAACCCTCTGACTGCATTGGCCTTCACCACTTAGTGTTTGTAAATTTGTGATGTGGTAGACTTTGTGAAGACGATCGATCATTTACCTTCTAAATTCTTAGTGGTTGCTTTGGAGTCTATTATGATTGAGAAAATACTATATACATGTGTAAATGAAATGATTACTTAATTAAAGACCCACTTCAACATTTATTTTTCTATTTTCCATTTTTATTTCCTTGTTAATTTTTAGAGATGATAATTCTCAGTGTCTGACTATATTATCCTTTTTTTCTTACTGGAGGCAATTATTTAGAACCATAACTAAAAGGAGGTGAGCGTGTTACAAAATTTCCTCCCTGTATTTTTGAATTTTATTTTGTAATCCAAATTAGTCCATAATTATTTAAAACCTAAGGGTTAAAAAAATTAAAAATGCATACTAATTATTGCGACAAACTATTGGAACCTCACTTCAACATTTGATGTACTGAGTTATTTAGCATTGCTTGTTGAATGGTCTTGTAGTTGATATCATGAAGCAAGAAACCACAATTATCTTGTTTAATGCAAATATTGATATGGTTAATGCAAATATTGTTATGTTTAGGGGTTCAATGAGGCTTGTTGTTAGATTTGATTGTGAAGGAAGACAATAATTATTTGAAATTTTTATTGCGTTTTTTTTAAGAGAATAATTGGGTGGATTGTCATTGAATTGGAAGTAATTTTAAAACACATTTATTTGTCAAAACATTGAGATGACATCCTCAAAATTAAAATTTTAGGTTTTAATATGCTTTTCATTCATATCTCCCGCAATTATTTATTTGACTCGGCTATGTTCCGATGGATCGTAGTTGTTTATTAAATCATAAAATTTTCATTTAATGGATTAGGTCTATCAATGCTATTAGTTGTTCCACATAGAGGTGAGGTGTTGCTGCTCCAAAATTTAGTGATATATTATTATTATTATTATTATTATTATTATTATTATTATGAGGATGCTACATCATTATTGACCCATTAACAACCTTAATGCATATGGATTTGGCTGACTATTATATTATCATCCAATTTTTATTGAATGCAGAAGAGTGAAATGAGAAATGTTGAGTGAATAAATTATTATTACCTGGGATCTCAGAATGACAAATTCTCTATCCAAGTAGACTGTAGGATGACTAGTTATTTTAAAGTTAAGTGTCAATGATGTTCCTGCTAGAACATAGAGTTGAGCTCCACCTTTGTTGGAAAACGTGTTAACATGGCTTTTAAGAGATTTATTTAAGACGAAATTATCATTACATCCTAAAATTTTCAATTTTTCTTAAATTAATTTCTTCTTAAATTTTTAATTTTGTCTTAAATTATTATTTTTAATTTTTCTACTTCTTAACCCTTGGTTTCCCTCCCATGTTTATTACTCACTTTGATAGAGTAGCTCGCACCTCCCCTTCCTCCCAAAGGGGGCGATCCTCCTCTGCCTCCTAGATAAGGGCATCCACCTCCTCCTATAGGTGGTTCTCAAAGGTTACTAACCCAAATTTCCACATGGACGAAGGCATATCCCTCCTCCTCTTTTGAAATCCTATTCTCTATTGTGGATGGATGGGATCGAAGACTGCATGGGGATTTTGGTCTGTGAAGAGCTAGAGTCTCCATTCATCTATAAGGAAATAGAGAAGATAATTTGATTGATAGTTGGACCCATGCCTTCAAGACCGAGATCCAACCCCTCCAATAGGTTTTTGTTCTCATCTCAATTGGTTTGCAAGGTAACGGTTTGTATGGCTTCAACCTTCCTTCTTTATTGGAAAAGTAATTATTTGTTAGTTATGGGATCAAACAGTGTGGGGTATGAAATTTCTCAACGAATTTCAGGTTTGTAAGTAAGAACTGCCTAAAGACTTGCCTTATACTATTCAACATTTACGTACCCCAATGGGGTCCTCTTGGCTCTACCCAGAACATGTTCTAGGAAAAGCTATTTATGTATCCTGAGAGGATAAGCCTTTTAGAAGATACAACTAGCCTTTTCTTCCCGCTTCGTATTTCTCTGGACTCCATAGGGCCCGTTCCACCACCAGACTCAATAGGAAACTTCTCCATCTTGCAAATCCTTCTTCTTAGTGGCAATGAGTTCACCAACAATGTTCCTCAACAGATTGGTTGTTTGAAGTCATTTTCCAAGATGGATTTCAGAAGTAACAGATTCTATATAGTGATACCTCGAGAGATAAGTTACTGTAAGCTCATGGCCTTCAAAGATTTGAGTAGGAGTGAGTGCAGTGGACCCATAACCCCACAGATAAAAAAGATGAGGATTCTCAATATATCTAGAAATCATTTGGTTGGAATATTCCTCTAGATATTGAAGGCATGCTAATCCTAACATATGTGGATTACCCCCACCAAATTCGCTCAAGTTTGGTTCCTATTACTAGCAATTCTCTTATTGGTCCTTCTTTTGTTTGATATTGTTTCTTTAATGTTTGTTAATGTTTTCATTTCTATCTAAGCTGGTTGATTGATTTCGCTGCATGGGAACCCTAAAATTAAGGATTATGTTTGAACTTGCATGACTTCTTTTAGTTGGCATAATTATACTAGCATAACCATGTTTGGGTCCAATTGGTATTAAAGCATTGATTTGCAGCTAACTGGTGGAGCTTGTATAAACTTTATGGTTAAGACACACTCTCATGTGAAAAGAGATGGGAGGACATTTTGAACACTATCACTTGGTTTCTCTAGACTTTGACAACCTTTGTCACAATAGTGCAAATTGTTATCATCCAAACAACCCTATGGAAGGCATTCCATTATGAAATCAACTAGTGGAGGTGGAGGAGCTTCACAATTGAATTTGGGATTTTTTTCTTTGAGTAGAAACCAAGGTGAATATTCTACACTTAATATTCATGGAGATTTTTATGGATGGTTTTATGTTTGGATGAGGTAGTTTAATTCCTATCATGAAGTTCAACAATACTTAGATGAAAATAAACTTGCCTTCATAAAGTTTCATGCATGTACGGAGAAGATATTGTTAAAGTGGAAAAACTTTATGAGCATACATAGACACTTACCACTCAATCTGAGATGTGGGGTGAGTTAAATATCATTCTCAAGGACAAATTCTAACCCACAAACTATTGTAATGAGCAACAAAAATGGTTATCCCCGTGACAAATTCAATTAGAAGGTATATGTCTACATCCAAAAATTCAACCTCTACACCATTTGGCTCAAAGTGATGGATGAAGAAGGGAGGCTACTCAATAGGTGCATTGGTGGAGGAGGAGGAGGATACTCAACAAGAGAAGTTGGAAGAATCCTAGTAGTGTTGTTGGCATTAATTCCACTGGAGGAAAGAAGATCATTGTAAAAAAAGGTATGACCAAGAATCCCATTGGTGGATCCTTGAGATATTTTTTAATATCCACACTTAAGAAGATGCTTGTTACATAGGAAAAATAAGAAAGACTAAGAATAGTTGGAGGAAGCCAAAATAGTGTTGTTGGCACTAGTTCTAGTGAAGAAGAAAAGACCCTTGTGAAATATGGCATGACCAAGATGTCCTACAATGAAATCAGACAACAAAAGAGAAGCTCCAAGACACCTAAGGATGGACATAGCGTCCCAAGGAAGATGTTCATTTTCTATAATTATTGCAAGCGTAGAGGGCACACAAAAGATGATTGTTGGAGATTGCATTTGAAGAAGTGTCAAAAGTCTACTTGTCTTTATAACTAGAGATATTTTCTTAATGTAAACCATACATCCTAGCTGCTTAAAATGCATGGAGCTTCTCCATTAAGATTCAAAAAGAGGAGCTTATGATTGTAGCTTTTGATACTGATAGCCAATACGATTTTTTTTGGATAGTGATAGCCAATGGGATGTCTCAAACATAATAGTGAAGAAGTGCTATTTAGCTCCTGGTAGGATGCATCTCGGTAGGATTTGCAATGAGTAACTCTATGCTTGAAAATATTCATTTTGATTCATAAAATGGTTGCTAAGGATCTTACAAAAATCCCATTTCATTTCTCCCTTGTAGGTGTATCTAGATTATTAAAATGAAAAATTTTGGATGGTTTTGCAACCAAAATTATAATTTTAAGTCATAGCTATAAGTTGAAAGTAATGATTTTTCAACATAGGATTGAGATCATTAAAGTGAAAAAAAACAGTGTTTCTAACCACAGTTATAGGTGCTAACCATAGTTATATGTTGGAATCAATGAGTTTTCAATGGAAAGCCGTAACGCTTAGATTACAGGGTGCTACAGGGTAAGTTAATCAAACTTGCACTTTTACAATGTAGTCTTTCGTATTTTTTTTGCAAAATTTGAGATTAACTCTCTCTACCCTCATTGATTTTTTTCCTAATGAAAAAACTGAAACTATCATGGTTTAATTTGTTTTTGACAAGAAATGGCGAGATGTGACACATTCATTGTAGCACTAAATGTTATGGAAATTTGAAATGTTGTTAGAATGATTCTCTATCAAAGCACTTGCTCTTTGTGAATGTGTGATTGTTTCTGAGTAATTGATGGTTATGTGTTGTGACCCAATTTGAAGTCTGAAGAGATGTGGCTTCATTGTAGCACAAGATATGTTCATTATATTTTTGTTGTCTTCAAATATTTTTCATATTCGTGAAACACTAAAATATGCTTCAAATAAGTGTTTTAGATATTTCCTTTAAGAAGATGATATGCCTAGCATACCGATTAGAAAACTTTGGTACCTTGATCACTGGAACCATCTTTACATCTGGTTTTTAATTATTTTCTTCGATTATTTTGATTTATTTATGAGGACAAAACATCCTAAAATGTTGAAAGAGTAGGTGTTGGATTCCAGCGCTCTCTTCTTAGTTGGTTTTTTTGCCCCCTCCTCGGTGTTGTGCTTTCTTTATTTATCTATGTCTTGTAGTACTTGTAATATTATTATTATTATTATGATTTATTTTTTTGGTCATTTTTTCTCTATTCTAATTTTTATTTTTTCTCGCCTTGTATTTGTATTTGTATTAGTATTATTATCGCTATTATTAGTAGTATTATTAGTACTTTCTAACTTAATTTAACTTCCCAATTTATATTAAATATTTAATTAAATAAATGAATTACCTTTTGAACAAACCATTATAATTATATTATTTATTTTGATCCTAACTTTTTAACATACATATATATGTATTTGATTATTAAATAATAAATTAATAAATTACTTTTAAATTAATAAAAAGAAAGATCTAGGCCTAATATTATGATTTTAAATTTATATATATAATATATATATATATATATATATATATATATATTATATATATAGTTAGTAATTTATATAATTTAACTTATTCCCATATATAAAATATAATAATAATATGTATAACCATTAAATTCCATTTTATACTTGTATTTAACAACCTAGTATTATTTTATTTTAATTAGGATATATATACATATATATATGAATTTAAATAAATTAATATATTAATTTTAAAACTAACACGAATTTTATATATATATATATATATATTATATATATATATATATATATATTACCTAATTTAACTTATTTCCATAATAATTATAATTAAATATTAATAATAATATTAATATTAAATTAATTTGACCTGGGTCCTTTAGTCAAATTTAGCCGTTAAATTAGCCGTTGGAATCTCTGCTCAGACTATTTAACATGCTAGGTTGGATCTGTTTTTTCAACTTGTCCTGACGATGAACCACACTGGTTGGTTCGAAACGCGTCGACAAATGTCTGTCTACATGTGATTTACGCCGAAGTTACTCTTTCAACCATTATGAATCACAGAACCCTCAATTCAACTATCCTAAAATGTATTTCTGACTTTTGTTATTTTGCTGAAAGTAAAGGCATCTAATCACATGGATTCTTTTTTATGTTTTCGGGACAAAATTCAATAAATAACCACTCGAATAGCTCAATAAAAAAGAAACTACTAGATTCATATTTGGCATCAAGTCTCTCTTCTATTGATCAGCCACCGTTGTTACCTTCTTTATCGACTGTTGTCGAAACATCGAGTGATGTAGTAATGGCAGGCACCGTAACAAAGCAATAATTTGTAAGCTATCAAGAATTTGTCTCAAAGTTGGTATCCAATATGGCTTGATGGAAGAATTTGCAACTAGTACGTTACATCTTGGAGACAACAATATAGATCTCAAGAAAACCGAAACTGATACGAGATTCACTAAACCCTCCTCTTCCTCTTTTCTTTGACATAAATGGTAGTGCTCGTCTGACAATAGATGAAATTCTTGAACTTGTTGGTGTTGTAAAAGACAAAGAGACAATGTTTGTGCCTTCATATCAAATGAATGATTTTTTGGATTCTGTCATTTCAGGAAATTACCTTTTCTGTTGGCAGCCCCTATGAAGTTTCTAATGTCGGTAATCTCTCAAACTATGTGGCCTCTACTTCCCTTGGGTATAATTATATAGAACTTAGCACAAATCTTCTTCTTTGCTACATGGATATCAACTTTAGAGTTGTTATGATGTGGCCATGTTATCTCCTAAAGTGTGTACATCAATTTTTTCTACTTCATGGTCGCCACTTAGTTCTGGTGCAGCTGAGGTATCTCTTAGTAGTTTTGTTGATAGAAAACAATTGCTTTTCTCTCCTGAAAAGCCTATTTTTGCAATTGATGGTGGTGTTAGTAATTCATCTGATTTATGACACTATGATGAGATTCTATAGGTTTTCGTACCTTCTAGTGAGAGTTTAAAGCTTTCTAACTAGGATGAAATGCCCTAATCAGCTCCTCTATCAATGACAAATGACTTTAATAGGAAGGTGGTTTGTGAAATGAACGTTGCTGCTAATACTGATGTTCAATCAGAAAATCCAAATTTTGAGTCTTTGCCTTATGAGCTAGCCCATCTGTCAAATTGGGAAATTCCATTTGTTAATTGTGATTTCATGTGGCTATCTTCATCACGAATATATTCCAATTGGTCTCTCACAAATGATAATGTCATTAGTTGATTATTTTTCTCCTCCTGGAAAAACATGGGGATATTATTTTAATGAGAAAAGCCCAAAGTCTGTACTAAAGAGTGATGCCAATATTTTTACGAATACTCCCTCTATATTAAGGAAACAACCACATGATGATTCAACTCCTGTGGATGTCAACTGAAGGGAAAAAACAACAGATAGAACAAAAACTCATGATAATTTTATCACACCTGGTTCATTAGCTAAGAAGTATGATGAGCTATTGGAATATCCAAATGATGCATTGTCTGACTATTGTGTGAAGGATGGAATTAGTGGACCTAGATTATGATAAAGTAAAAGGTAGTTTGTAGTCTCACGTTGCAGATTTTGGCCTTACCAAGTTTTTGCAAGATTCTAATACTTTAGAATGCATGTCTGAAATAACAGGTTCTTATGACTATATTTCACCATGTAGGTATTTACATGATTTACAATTTACCTTTGGTTTTTCTCCTAATTACATGGTTTGGATTCCATTGCATTTTCTCGTTAATTATGCTTTTTTATTACTAGTTTTATTTCTAATGTTTAAGAATAGTTATTTGGTCATCCATGATTATAAGATTAGATTGGAAGTTTGTCTCGATTATTTGTAACCTAATTTAGTTAGGGGTATTTTCATGTTAGCTAAAATATCCATCCATTTTTGTGGACCAAGTCATCAGTAGAGCTCTTTTAGGTTTTTATATATGAATATTAGTTGTGAAAATCATTTGCAGTGTAAGTGGATTTAGGAAGTGCAATGTAGGAAGTTCCAATTCCACATGCATGTAGAAAGTACAATGGCCACTTTAAAGTTTGAAGCAACACCAATGCATAACATTATAGACATTAAAGATTGCATATAGGTAGCTAAACTGTAAAACATGGAGGTTTTCTTGAGACATGTAAAGGATTTGTATGAAGGACCTCCTTGTCTAAAATCTTGATTTGGTTATTGAAATAGCTAGTTCTTGAAATAGTTGGTAAGGATCAGATTAATCACTTTGCAGATATCCCCACTGTAGTGGTATTTAAGTTATTGAAAAAAAAATGAATGTTTTCAAACATTCTAGTGATTTTATTATTCATGCTTGACAAAGGAAGGCCCATTCATTTTCCCATTCCGCATGCATATTGGTTGTTTGCACTGCAATGTCTTCAAACATTCTAGCGTGTTTATAATTCAAGGATCTTACACTTGAGAAAGGAATGTCCATTCATTTTTCAAGTTCTAGATGCATGTATCGAGTGTACTGGCCACTATAAGGTCTTAAACAACACAAATGCAAAACCGTATAGAAATTAAGACTCTTATCTAGGAAATTAAAATGTAAAACATGGATGTTTTCTCTAGAAAACATGTAAATGCTTTGCAGTGAGTAATTTTTTTTCTGAAAATATTCATTTTGAGTCTTAAAATAGTCGCTAATGATTAGACAAAAATCCCATTCCAATTCTCCCTTGTAGTGGTATTCACATTATTAAAATGCAAAACAATTGATGGTTTTCCAACCATAGTTATAGTTTTAAATCATAGTTATACAATAAAAGTAATTATTTTTTAACATAAGGCTTAGATCATTAAAATGCAAAGCAAGGAGGTTTTCTAACCACAGTTATAGGTGTTAACAATAGTTATAAGACATTGATGTTTTCTCTAGAAAACATGTAAAGGATTTGCAGTGAGTAATTTCGTTTCTAAAAATATTCATTTTGAGTCTTAAAATAGTCACTAATGAAAAGACGAAAATCCCATTCCAATTCTCTCTTGTAGTGGTATTCACATTATTAAAATGCAAAACAGTTGATGGTTTTCCAACCATAGTTATAGTTTTAAATCATAGTTATACATTAAAAGTAATTGTTTTTTAACATAAGGCTCGGATCATTAAAATGCAAAGCAATGAGGTTTTCTAACCACCGTTATAGGTGTTAACAATAGTTATATGTTGAAAGTAATGATTTTCAATGCAGGATTGTAACGTTAAGATTACAAAGTGTTGGAGGGTAAGTTAATCAAACTTGCACTTTTACAATGTAGTCTTTCAGGTGTTTTTGCAAAATATGAGATTAACTCTAACTCTCTTCCCTCTGTGAGTTTTTTCCTAAGGAAAATTTTGAAACTATCATGGTTAAGTTGTTTTTGACAAGCAATGGTGAGATGTGACACATTCATTGTGGCACTAAATGTGATGGAAATTTGACCTCCCGTCTGAATGATTCTTTGTCAAAGAACTTGCTCTTTGTGGAATGTGTTATTGTTTCTGAGTAATTTATGGTTATGTGTTGTGATCCAATCTGATGTCTAAAGAGATGTGGCTCATTCATTGTAACATGATATATGTTCATTATATTTTTATTGCCTTCAAATATTTTGTGCATTGATAAAACACTAAAATGTGCTTCAAATAAGTGTTTTAGATATTTCCTTTAAAAAGATGAGATGCCCAGCATACCAATTATAAAACTTTGGTACCTTGATCATTGGAACCATATATACAATTGGTTTTAAATTAATTTTCTTCATCTGTTTTGATTGATTTATTAGGATAAAACATACTACAATATATTTCTGACTTTTGTTGTTTTCCTGAAAGTAAAGGCACCTAATCACATGGACATTTTTTTATGTTTTCAGGGATAGACAATTCAGTAAAGAACCCATGGAATAGCTCAATGAAAAAGAAGTTGGATTCATATTTGGCATCAGGTATCTCTATCTAGCTACCATAGTTTCCTACTGCTCAACCAATCCCTGTTAGATGCTTTATCAACTACTACATAAACATGTAGTGATGTAGTGATGGATGTCATTGTAACAAAGCAACGATTTGTATGCACTTAGGAATATGTTTCAAGATTTGGTATCCAGTCTAGCTTGATGGAAGCAGATGCAACTAGTACTTTGTAGCTTGGAGATAACAATCTAGATCTCAAGAAAATAAAAAGTGATATGAGATTGGTTGATGAAGAAAAATATTCACCAAACCCTCCTCTTTCTATTTGCTTTGACATAGATCTTAATTCTTATATGACAGTAGATGAAATACTTGAATTTTATGGTGTTGGCAAATTCACAGAGAAAATGGCTATGCCTTCTTATCAAATTAATGATTTTTTGGAGTCTATGATTTCAGGAAATATATTTTCTATTGGCAGCCCCCAGGTAGTTTTAGTTGACATTTATTGTGCAAGATAATAATATTCAAGTTGAAAAAGATTAAAGAATTTAAGAATATATTGTGGGTCATTTATTAAGCACAAGATTATGAAGGATTTAGTTGGCTAAGTTTTGGAGTGTCTTTACTTTTGTTTGCAATAATTTTCCTTTTGCATTCCTAATATTTCATGTACAATGGATTATAACAATGGTCTTGTATACCTTTGTCTTTCTACAGTTGGATATTGTTGAAGGAAAGATTCAATACTTGTTTGATGAAGATGGGTGTTAATACCTATATGCTTATGCATGCATCATATGTATTTCCTTTAGGAACTATCACTCTAAAGTTGTTGATACTATTGTAAAATAGACAAAGCTCTTGCATCATATTACCACAATGTATTATCATCAAGAAGCCATAGATCTTGCAGAGGCTTTAGATGCAAAGATGCTTGGAAATCTTAAGATGTTATTAACCGTGTTGTTAAATTTGTCCTCTTTAACTTAAGCTTGGAACATGTATACTTATGTTATATCCTTTTACTGGGAGAGAATCTCAAATTGTCCAAAGCAAGCACTTGTGCACATTTTTTTTTCATGATTGACTTTCTTACTTCAATGATATTGTTAGATAAATTCCTTTATGCTCATATTCTATAGCCTCTTTGTTTTAGATATTGTACTTTACTTCTATAGTTAGAGGAATATGGTTAATTTTAGGCATTTTCAATACCATAAAACTCAAGATCTAATTTCATTTAGTGAATTATTTTCTATATAAGAGAAGCTTAAGTTTTAACTTTTAATTCCTTGCAATTTGCAGGTAGTGTTCTTGTAAATTCAGGTATGAAGGAAAATGAATTAGCTATGATGATGGGTCGATTGTACATTGGTAGCCATGATATGAATTCAGTGAGAAATGCATACCATTGAAATAGTGCTAACATGAACAGATTGACTAGTCAAAGAAAATGAAAATTTAACATTTTCTAGGTTCTTAAATAAAACCTTGTGGGAAATTTTGTTAGAGAGAAAGGAGATTAGTGTTCCCCATGGGTGTTTAGGTATGAGTGGGAAGACATGGTTTTCATACCCACAATTCAATAACATGAAGGAAATGTTGAATATAGAAATGAGAAGCAACATTAATTGTGAAATTGTGTGTATGTTGTGGATTGGGTAGAGCTTTGCATATGAAGGTCAAGCTTTATGCTAGACTTAGTCACATTGCATCCTTGAAGACAAATTCAAAGTCATCAAAAATTGTGTAGAGTGGAGTGCATAATGTCGTTAACCCTAACCCATATTGAGGTAATTTTTACACTAATGGGCCATAATATGTTAAATATGTTCAAGATATTATCGACTATGGGACCACTCGGCGTGTTGTTGGTTTTATTACTGAAACTATACAGGTAGTTTATATTTCTTTGATGTGTTACTTCTAATGGAAAGAGAAGATTAGGGTTTAGAACTCGAGGTTTTTTAATCTACTATATCTTGTAAATGGTTATTTTCATTGAACGTATGTGAGGTGAAATTTTCTTCTATGGGGCCTTTGTTGTAGGATGTTGGTGGTGTAGTAGAACTGGCACCTAGATACTTGCCACCATTTTTATGATATTATTCAGAAGGCTGGAGGTGTTTTCATACCTGATGAAGTTCAGACAGGATTTGGTCATATGGGAAGTAATTACTAGTGCTTTGAACACAAGGTGTTATCCCTGACATTACAACTATGGCCAAGGTGTTATCCCTGAAATTATAATTGATCTTCTTCACCCTCTGATAGTTTAGTTTTGTATGTGAACTTTACATAAATATATTGGATAATTCTTTCATATTTGGAACTCTTCTGTTATAATTCTAGATTGACTACACCCTTATTCTAGGACATCAACTTCTAGATAGCTCTAAGCTTATACATCATGTCCTATATAGTATATATTTCAAAGCAGACATGTTAGTATTTTATAGGAGCATAGTTACTTCTATAAATAATTTATTATAACTTATGTATAATACTTTGGACTTTGTTTTACTTTTATCTATTTTGGTGTGTTGTTGAAGGACTGGTCTTAGCTGCTTGGTGGCTTCTTGTATTTACATTTGACATATATGTTATGTAGGTTTTAACCTCGTACAAAAATTACCTGCATACGAATTCTAAAACATAGAGAATAAACAATGCGAGAGAATAACACATAAAACACTTATACACAAAGATTTTCCCCTGGATCCCAAAACCAGGACTACCAGCTTGATTTTTCATTATGTTCCTTCCAATGTTACAATACATATTTATACATGCCGAAGAATCCAATACCATGGACTGAAAACCATTGCGTCCAAAACCATGTGCAAACAATCATGCACAAAACCATAGGTAGGCCTACCCAACCTAATATAGGGTCCAGAAACAAAATTTTCTAGGGCGCTGCCCCAGAACCCATAAACTGGGGTTACTTGCACCCCTCAAACCCCCTGTGACTCCTCCCGCTACGCAATTGGCGCAACGAAGGGGGGGCTCCTCCCCCCTTCTAACCCCCCAGCTAACTATGTGAGCTATTCGTACAAAGAATATAACACAACCCAACATTCTCCCACTTGTTGTTTTCTTTCCATAAGGGGCCACAAGAGAGCTTAGTCATTTATCCAGCCCTACAACGCCCATTGTTTCTCTACACCAAGAGAACTTCTCAGAGCTTATAGATTTTGTCAATGCATTTGCAGTATTCTTCAAAGTGTCCACCTTTACCAGCAACACCTTTTTGTCTTCTATCATATCCCTCACAAAGTGATACTGAACATTAATGTGCTTTGTCTTTGAATGATATGTAGGGTACTTTGCCAAGAAAATTTCACTTTGACTGTCACAGTCTATCCTTATAGCTCCCTATACTAAGCCCATACTTGAACACAATCTCTGCAACCAAACTGCTTCCTTGCTTGCATGAGTGGTTGCCATGTATTCTGCCTTTGTAGTTGTTAGTGCCACTACAAATTGTTTTTTACTCATCCAAATGACTGCACCTCCAAATAGGTTAAACACATACCCACTTGTAGATCTTCTCTGATCTAGATCTCCAGCCCAGTCTACATAAACAAAGCCATGAATATCCAACACTCTGTCCAATCTTGGTCTTCCTTGGTAGCACAAACCATAATCACTAGTGCCACGTAAATACTTGAAAATCCGCTTCACTGCTGTCCAGTTCTCCTCCCCTGGTTTTGACATAAACCTGCTCAATACTCCCACTGCATGTACAATGTCTGGTCTAGTACAAACCATTGCATACATCAGGCTACCAACTGCCTTGTAAATGGAACACGGGACATGTCCTCTTCCTCTTCTTGTGTCTTGGGACATTGTTTAGCAGATAACCTCACACCTATAGGAATATGAACCTTCACCGATTTACTATCCTGCATATTAAATCTAGCAATATTGTCTCGATATACTTCCTCTGGTTTAACCAGAGCTTCCTATTTGCCTGATCTCTTTTAATTTCCATGCCCAAAATATAGTTTGCAGCACCAAGATCTTTCATGTCGAATTTGGAGGACAATTGGCTCTTCAAATCCTGGATAATTTCTTTGTCATTTCCAACCAGCAACATATCATCCACATGCAAGACCAGATAAATAACATGGTCACCAATTAATTTAAAATACACACAGTGATCTGCTTTGCTTCTGGTGAAGAAAAGTCCCCATATAAATGTATCAACTTTTTGCTACCACATCCTTGGTGACTGTTTTAACAGATACGGAGACTTCTTTAACTTGCATACCAGTTCTTTCTTGCCCTTCACAGCAAATCCTTCAGGTTGCTTCATGTAGATCTCCTCTTCCAGATCCCCGTGAAGAAATGTTGTCTTCACATCCATCTGTTCTACCTCAAAATCAAAAGCAACAGCAATAGATAAAAGCAATCTAATAGAAGTTACCTTGGCAACAAGAGAAAAAATATCACCAAAATCAATTCCTGACACCTGGGAATAACCTTTTTCTACCAACCGAGCTTTGTATTTCTCCACCTTTCCTTTTTCATTTTTCTTCTTCTTAAACACTCATTTGCTGCCAATGGGTTTCCTAATAGCTGGCAACTCCACTAGATCCCAGGCCTCATTTTTGTACAAAGATGCCATTTCATCAACCATGGCCTCTTTCCATAGTTTTCCATCCTCTAAATCTACTGCTTCCTTCACAGTTCTAGGATCATCGTCAGTAATAGATAGAGAAAAATTTGAATAGAAAGTAGATGGGCTATACCTTTCTGGTTGCCTTCTTTCTTGAACTGATCTTCTCACACCTGGATGTTGTGGCTCTTCATCTTCTGATTCCTCCTCTGTTGTAGAGTCTGATTCTTCCTTTAGCTCAAACTCTATCTTCTCAGGTTCCTTTGGTTGGACTTCATGTTTAATAACATTTTTCACCTCTTTGAACACCACATCTCGGTTGTACACAACCTTCCTTGTTATTGGGTTCCAAAGCTTATAACCCTTTAAACCATCCTTATACCCAATAAAGAAGCACTTTTCAGATTTACTATCCAGCTTGGTTCGTTTCTCCTTTGGAACATGTACATATGCATCACATCCAAATATCCTCAGATGTGAGAGAGAGGTTTCTTACCAGTCCATACCTCTTATGGAGTCTTATCCTCCAATGTTGATAAAGGTGATCTATTGACCAGGTAACATGCTATCTCCACCATCTCTACCCAGAATTCTTGTCCTAACCCGACACCACTAAGCATGCTTCTTGCCCTTTCCATCAACATCTTGTTCATTCTTTCTACAAATCCATTTTGCTGAGGTGTATATGGAGTAGTCTTCTATCGTGCTATACCACACTTCTTACAAAATTCTTCAAATTCCTTACTGCAAAACTCTCCATTGTTATCTATCCTCAGCACCTTTATCTTCTTCTCTGTCTGGTTTCCACCAGAGCCTTAAATTATCTAAACCTGTCAAAGACTTCAGATTTCTTCTTAAGGAAATATATCCATGTATTCCTTGAGAAGTCATCTAAAATGATACATAGTACACAGACTTACCTAGTGATGGAACCTTCATAGGTCCAAACACATCACTATGCACAAGCTCTAATATCTGTTTCGCCCTCTTACCACCAGAGGGGAAACTCACCCGATTCTGCTTCCCAGATACACAATTTTCACATAAATCAAAATCCAGAAAGCTATTACTCATACCTTCTAACATACCTTTACCATGAAGTGTTCGAAGGCCTTTCTCTCTAATATGTCCAAGCCTTTGATGCCACAACATGGTCTTCACTCCAGAGACCACTATATTTTCTGCTCCACTTTCAAGAATCATGGAATTGTTGCACCCATCAACAACAGTGCTACCTTGCATCTTGTACATAGTTCCAATTTGAACTCCCTACATCAATACCAGTGCCCCGTGAATCATCTTGTAGGTATCCTTATCAAACACTGTTTTTACACCTGCATCATCCAGCTTGCTTATAGAAATCAGATTTCTGGCTAGTGCAGGAATATGCAGAACACCTGGAAGTGTTCTAACCCTTCCACCTTGCAACTTCAGCTTTACTTTTCCGTGACCAACGATTCTAGCCTTCCTATCATCCCCCAAGAAGACATCACCACCATCATATTTCTCATATTCGGAGAACCACTCTTTAGGGGGAGTGAAGTGAAATGATGCACCTGAGTCAATCAACCATGCCTCATGATCTACATGTGTACTTGAAGAAGCCAAGTACACATCCCCACCTTCATCTAAGGTGGTTTTTCCCTCTACAAAAGGAGCATCATTAGATCCCTTTCCTTTATCAGGAGCTTTAGATTTACAATCCCTTTTGTAGTGCCCTTCCTTTCCGTATTTCCAGCACACCACCTTTACAAGTTTTCCTGGAGATTTAGATCTCCCTCTAGATTTAGATCTCCCACTCAATGACTTATTTTTGTTTTTGTTCTAGGACCGTCCTCGTACAAACAAGGCATCACCATTCTGGCTCTCCATATTTTCCGTTTCGTTTCCTCTATCAGCAAGGATGAGACTATTTCATCAAACTGCAAGGCAATTGCATTACTATCTATTGCAATAACCAGACTATCCCACGAATCTGGTAGAGAACACAACAAACTGATGCACTTATCTTCATTTGAAATTTTAATATCAACTAAAAGTAACTGACTTACCACAGTATTAAATGCATTCAGATGCTCTGTCACCGAGTCTCCATATTTCATCCTCAAGTTATACAGCTTTTTCTGTAGGAACAGATTATTCACCAAAGACTTAGATTGGTACAAAGTCCCAAACTTGTCCCACAAAACCTTCGCCGTAGCTTCCCTTGATACATTCAACAATACTGAATCTGAGACACACAATTGTATTGTGCTCTTTGCCTTCCAATCCAACTTCTTCCATTCTTCATCAGACACTCCCTTTGGCTTATTACCCGAATCTACGGGATCCACTGATATTTATCCACCAATAGATCCTCCATCTTGAGTTTCCACAACTCAAAAATCTAACCATTAAATTTCTCAATCTTTATCTTTCCATTGCTCACCATCTTCTTTTACCACTAAAATCGATCTCGCAGATCTCCTACTGAAAAGGGTCTACCACAGGCCCGAGCAAAACCCCTCAGGAACAAAGGTGTCCCCTTGAAGCCAAAATAGCTCTGATACAAAATGTAGGTTTTAACCTCGTATAGAAATTACCTGCATATGAATTCTATAACACAAAAAATAAACAATGCAAGATCATAACACATAAAACACTTATACACAGAGATTTTCCCCTAAATCCCAAAACCCGGACTACCAGCTTGATTTTTCATTATGTTCCTTTCAATGTTACAATACATATTTATACATGCCGAAGCATCCAATACCATGGACCGAAAACCATTGCATCCCAAACCATGGACCGAAAACCATCGCGTCCAAAACCATGTGCGAAAAAGCATGCGCAAAACCATAGGTAGGTCTGCCCAACCTAATATAGGGTCCAAAAACAAAAAATTTTAGGGCATTGCCCCAAACCCCATAGAGTGGGGTTACCTGCACCCCTCAAACACCCTGTGACTCCCCCCGCTACGCAATCGGTGCAACGAAGCGGGGGCACCGCCCCCTTCTAACCCCCTGGTTAACTACGTGGGCTAGTTGTAGAAAGAATATAACACAACCCAACATGCTAATGGGTATTTATAAATTTGATATTGCATTTGTTAATTTGTTCTCTTTGTTCTCCTATTCATGGGAAATGAATGATTTATATGCACTGAAGCATTGATCTTATTTGCTTAGTTTACTCTTCTATCTATATTTGACATATGTTAATTGGAATTTATAATGTGGAATTTTCTTTTGTTCAATTCTTCTCTTTTTCCACTATTCGTGGGGAATGAATTATCTATAGGTTATTAATGAGAGAAGATGGAAGGAAATAGTAACAACTTTAAAAATCCTTGGGTCAATTATAAACTACTCGTGATTTGCAAACATTACATGGATCTTTTGTACCACTTTGAGCAAGTTGATTACTTTGGAGAATTGGGAAAACTTACTTCTCCTCCTAGTATTCATATTTTAATAATCAAATAGTTATAACTACAATTCTTTTTCAACTTCCTTTGTTGCTTTGAAAAATTATTTAAAAAGTGTATATTCAAATGTTATTTTTTCTGGTGCTACTTAGAAAATGTACATATGTTTAGGTCCATTTCCTGCTTCTTGTCCGTCTACTAAGTCCATGGACAATGGCACTGCATACCAACTTTTGGTTGATCGAAAAAAGCCAACAAACAAAAGAAAGAACATGGTTGATCCCAGTCAGTTGTTTGGAGGTGAGATTCTAAAATTTGAGGAAGAGCACAACAACTCTCCAACATTTTTGTAGATACAATATATTTGTTTCTTTACTCTTTTTCCATGTCATATGTTTTATCGAGGAAGTATTTTTAATATTAATTTATATTTGGTTTTCCTTCCAGTGGATCTAGGGCATATGTTGAGAAAACAATGACAAGAGCAGTTGATCAAATATTTGATAATGGATACTTGGTGATTGTGGTGGAAAGCACATAAAATAAAGGTTTTTAGATGATGTTCTTGTCGAAAATTGCAACAAGAAATGCTAAAAATAACATTTCTATCAATATTAGTTCAGGTACCAGTGTTGGACATAGCAACGAAGAATGAAAAACGGAAGTGCTATAAATAGAATTGCTAAAAATAGCATTTCGGGATAGATTTCAATTTTAGTTAGTCCCTAAACTAAAATTGAGAAGTAAAATTCGAATTTGATCTTAGCAGTTGTTTGTAAAATAATTAATTAATTCATCTTGAGTTAATTAGTTGAGGAAAAACAAACATGAAGTCTATGTGAGGACATGCAACAGTTATTCATTTGATTAAGGAATAAATCCTTTAGTTAAAGAGATAAGAGTGAGTTGTAATTAGTTAGCTCAGTTAACTGAGTTAAGTCCAGTTAAATTAGTTCCAATAGTTGGAGGAACTGGTTGTGAGTTTAGTTAGTTAATGCTTGCATGCATGTAACTACTGCACTTCATATAACTAAATATTATCTCATAAATAACTCATGCATGTCAGTTCTTTCAGAGACCCAGTTGAGATTAGAGGAAGGGATAGTGTACTATCAATTGGAGGAATTTTCTTATAAAGGAAACTCATCTATGCAGAAGGAATCTTCTCCTTTAGGATTTCGCAGTTAATTCTGAGCTAAGTGAATAGTGTGAGGTGGGAATTCACACATGTGGAAGCACTGGACCCCAGGAAAAACTGTGCAAGGAAATAAGAGGCTTGGAGGGAAGAGGAGAAGGTTTGTGAGAAGTGTTTGACTGTCTATGAGCAGCAGAGGGATTGTACTGAGAGCTGGATAGCTTCCGAGCTAAGGCTTTGCGTAATTCTGAGATAATTTCCACTTTTATGATAATACAGAGATTGGGTTTTTACGCTGAGGCTTTCCCCAGATTTTATCTTTTGTGTTCATGTGTGATTGCTTTCTATTCTGAGTTATATGTGTTCTTGTTTGATATTGCTCATATTCGATTAAGCTTCCGCAAAGTTTATTGTAGAAGTATATCTAGTATTATGCTTTAGTACATTTCATTATCAGTTGATCTATAGGTGAAATTTCTACATGGTATTAGAGCCAAGTTGATCAAAGCGAAGAAGAATATACAAAGAAGGGAGAAGTTCGAAGTTTCAAGTTCCTGATTATAGAAATCGAGTTCTTATCACATCTCAATTTCACCAATGGCGTTCAACGGTTTGAGACTCGAGTATGCCCTTGATGGCAGCTCGAATTATATAGCCTAGAAGGATAGCATGGAAACAGTATTAGAGGACAACGGGCTGAAGGACTTCATTGATCAAGAAATCCCTAAGCCCCCAGCAGTTAATGCCCAAGAATTGGCAGAATGGAAGAAATGTCTAGCTAAAGCTAGGAGAATCCTCCTAGAGGGAGTTTGAGACCACATAGTCTCGAGCCTCCATGGGAAGGAAACATTGTATTCAATGTGGAAAACATTGAAGGATCTATATCAGAACAACAACAATCAGAGGAAGCTGGCGCTGAAATACAAGCTTCGAAAAATCAAGTGTGAAAAGGGCGACACGATCTCAACATACCTAACCAAGCTCACCACCTGCACGGATGAGCTTGGTAGTGTAGGGATCATGACTGCCGACGATGACATGGTGAGTCTTGCTCTCCTCGGTCTTCCTAAGAGCTAGCATAGCTACCAAGACTCGATTAATGGAAGAGAGAAACTGCCAGATTGGGAACGACTTTGGTCGGATCTGATGCAGGAGGAGATAAGAAGAAGCACCAGAGATGGTTCTTCATCCATGGAGGATGAATAAAACTGTGCCTTAGCGAGTAAGGAAAAGAAAGGGAAGGAGAAGGATTCTCATTCCAAATCGAGTTCTCCCCATGGTGGGAAGAAGTTTGACAAATCGAAAGTGTGATGCTTTCATTGTCATGGGGTGGGCCATTTTTCTACAAATTGTCCACTGAAGAAATCCAAGAAGGGATCCTTGGAAGGATCAGAAGGTGAGGCACTGGCCTCACAATTTGAGTTGGATTTCACCCTCATCACATGCATGGTTTCATCCATGGTGGGATGTGGTTGGTTTCTTGACAAGGGAGCTTCATTCCACATGACCGGCGATAAGAGTTTGTTTAGTACCTTAGAGGAGAAGGATCTCCAAATACTCATAGAGATGGGTAATGATGAAAAGTATAGTGTCTTAGGTGTAGGCACGATTGTTTTTGAGAGGGAGCATGGAGCTCGCATTACCTTGACGGATGTCAAGTATGTGCCAGGACTGAAGAAAAAATTGGTATCGATCACGATGCTGGAAGACAAAGGCTATAATGTAGTCTTCAGTAAGAGAAAGGTTTTCCTTAGACACATAACCACGAGACAGGTGAAGTAGATCAGTTCACGAGTCAAGAACCTGTATGCTCTTGAGGTACAAGATGCATGAAATGCCTTGAGGAGAAAGGCAAAGGTTGGAGACTTGGTGGTTGAGAGGGAGAGTACACTACCTCTCAACATGCAGCACCAGAAGAAGTCTCAGACAATTGTGGAGGAGCCACAATTGGTGAAGTAGCTTCAAGAGGTTGTGGAGCAGCCACAACTGGAGAAGACAAGAGGAGACCGAGTGGACGCATTCACTCATGCAGAGACCTCTAGTAGGGGGGAATTCGAGCCAAGTGCGCAGAGGGATCACATGCAGCCATACCTCTAGGTGGGAGGTGGGGCGATGTGGAGTGATCGTCCCGCGAAGGCTGAAATAGGGGAAATATCCTTGAGGTACCTAACCTCTTTGATTCAACCTTGCTATGGGAGCCCCGATGAGGAGTAGCAGGACTATTTGAGTGGGTAGAGACAGATGTGGATGGAGCGGCAAAGAGTGCTACAGTGCAAGAGTCCCAAGACTATGTAGAGCTAGCAAGTTGCGGCAATGCGAGAGGCACAGGAGTGTTGCACCAATGCAGGATGGCACAGAGAGGTGTGCAACGATGCAAGATGCATGGAGTGTTGCAGCAGCTTAGAGGTCAGAGAGGGAGCACTTGTTAGCGGTAAAGGGAGCTTCAACATAAGAGTGTGTTTCTCGCCCAACAAAGAGGTCAGTTGGGAGTTTTTTTGCTTCTAGAGTTGCTGGAGCAACAACAATTGGGAGAAGTGTTGCATGCATAACATTCCAAAGGTTTAGGATCGGGTTCAATTTGAATGCCTTGTTGAGAGGAAGTGTTGAAAATTGCAACAAGAAATGCTAAAAATAACATTGTTATAAATAGCAGTTCGGGTACCAATGTTGGACATAGCAACAAGGAATGAAAAATGGAAGTGCTATCAATAACATTGCTAAAAATAGCATTTTGGGATAGATTCCAATTTTAGTTAGTCCCTAAACTAAAATTTAGAAGCAAAATTCGAATTTGATCTTAGCAGTTGTTTGTAAAATAATTAATTAATTCATCTTGAGTTAATTGGTTAAGGAAAAACAAACTTGAAGTCTATGTGAGGACATGCAACAGTTATTCCTTTGATTAAGGAATTTATCCCTTAGTTAAAGAAATAAGAGTGAGTTGTAATTAGTTAGCTCAGTTAACTGAGTTAAGTCCAGTTAGATTAGTTCCAACAATTGGAGGAACTAATTGTGAGTTCAGTTAGTTAATGCTTGCATGCCTGTAACTACTTCACTTCAGATAACTAAATATTCTCTCATAAATAACTCATGCATGTCAGTTCTGTCAGAGACCCGGTTGAGATCAGAGGAAGGGACAATGTACTATCAGTTGGAGGAATTTTCCTATAAAGGAAACTCATCCATGCAGAAGGAATCATCTCCTTCAGGATTGCACAGTTAATTCTAAGCCAAGTGAGCAGTGTGAGCTGGGAATTCACACATGTGGAAGCACTGGACCCCAGGAAAAACTGTGCAAGGAAATAAGAGGCTTTGAAGGCAGAGGAGATGGTTTTTGAGAAGCCTTTGACTGTCTATGAGCAGCAGAGGGATTGTACTAAGAGCTAGATAGCTTCCCAGCTAAGGCTTTGTGTAATTCTGAGATAATTTCCACTTGTATGATAATACAAAGATTGGGGTTTTAGACTTAGGCTTTCCCCAAAGTTTATCTTCTGTGTTCATGTGTGATTGCTTTCTATTCTCAGTTATATGTGTTCTTGGTTTGATATTTCTCATATTGGATTAAGCTTCTGCAAAGTTTATTGTAGAAGTAGATCTAGTATTATTCTTTAGTACATTGCATTATCAGTTGATCTACAGGTGAAATTTATACAGTTCTTACAAAGAGCATTGTTCAACAATATGAAATGGTTTGATCCATGTCAATATATATGAACATGTCTAGATCCATCTCAAATGAGGTTTTATCTTCCTCTACATGATATCTTGTCATGCCAATCCTGATGCAACTTATTTGTACATTCTATCTAGTCAAAGGTCATATGGGAAAGTTGTCTTCGCTATATAGATAAGGTTGGTTTCTTAGTCAAAATGCATTTTTTGTATACATATATTTTGTCTCAATTTCTTATATATCATGGTGTGTTAAATACATGTAATATTATATATCATATGTTTGGAGAAGAGTTTTGAGGGAAGGAAGTTATGTGTCATGATCCTACCTATTTGTGTGCATGTCCTGTGTGACATATTTGGGAAAAGCTTAGATAAGGTAATTTCATTAATTTCCAAGAAATGACCACATAGGTCAATGGGAATGCCAAGTGCATTAACCTCAATACAGTGTGGGAGTTCAAGGGCCATTGCTATATAAAAAGATAAAAAGTGGATCTAATCTAAGTAAGGTAGAAAATAAACTGCTCCTAAAATACTAAGGGCCAAAAAGAGTGCAATGGAGGGATGTCTTCAAAGAAGCTAAACGGGGAAGGGAAGATGCCTCAACTCCCCCTGGGCCTGTCACCTGAAGTGGAGAAAACATTTCTCTCTTGTGACTTATTTCTACCATGAGATGATGAAAGTAAAAACTTGTAATGGAGGATTGTCTTGAAGTGTTGGAAGAAGAGCTAGTCCATGGAGCATTTCTTTGTCTCAGGGGAGTGGCTTGTTGGTACCACCTTGGAGTGATGGACTTCCAACTGGAAAGGAGAGCCCTGTCCTCATAGAATGTTACTTGTTCAAGTGACACATTTGAGAAGATCTTAGAGAAGAGTTGAAGACCAGTTTCTGAAGACATTGGAAAGGAATATCTCGTTCAATATAGCTCCTCTAGGAGAGCCTTCTTGTTTGGTATTATGAGATTACAACTTTTATTCCAACTAAATTGGTCATGAATAACTAGTCTTTCCTAAATTTGCACTATCTTGATTATCAAGGTTTCCTATTTTAAATTTAAATGTGTTCAATGTTACACATGTTTCTGGAACAGGATGAAGGAATTTTATATTGATAGCTTAATAAGTTACATGATAAATATTGGTAATATTACGAGTATAAAATCGGATGTTGATAGAATCTTGATGGAAAAGAAATGGTATAAATATTAAAGGGCTTTATGCAACTAATATATCTTTAAACAAGAATGTAGTTGAAATATGCATAGCTTAAAAGGTCTAATGTATATTGTGGAGTTTTGCTTTTATGTTTCCAGCAGGAAATTTTGCATATAAAAAATGGTTTTCTTTTTCTTTTGGTAAGATTGTTACTTTCTCATGTCTTATTCATTCAATTTTTCTCTTTAATTTTTTTGAGCGTGAAATTACTTTACTTCTATGGATTATAGGAAATTCTTGAACTCCTCAAAGTTGGGCTGCCACCTTTGCATGCATTAGCTCTTAATCGATGTGATCTAATTGAGGTATCTATAAATGCATTGACAAAATATTGAGGTATGTTATTATTTTGCTACAATTAAATTACCCATAGTCAACTCTTTAATCATTACCTGTATTTTTCACAAAAGCATAACCAATGTTTGAGGTGTTTTTTATTAATGAGATATCTTCTATGTGCTTGTGGTAGGCTATTGATTTTCATGGTCATTTCCAGGTTCTTAAATATCAGGATCTTTATTCTGGTTTTCCCCTTGATTCATAAGGTTAGTATTGTCTATTTATAAGGTTAAAGATGATTTTTTTTCCAATACATTCATGTTGTCAATTCATTTCATGATCCCAACGAGTGTTTGCCTTGTGGATGTAAGACCTAACATCTCTTTTAGTTGCAACATTTGGTGTTATTGATGATCTTGAAGAATGCCAATTTCCAACTTGGAATTTACAAGCATTTGTGATTGGAATCTAGGGAACCTCTTTTTTTCCATCATCTTGAGAGTTTGTAGTGTTCACACCCTGAGTTAGAAAGCCTTCACCTAATTTGGAACAGTTATATCAAACCAAGGGAAGTACAAATTTATCCCTTTACACATGAAGGCATCATGGACTATGTTGGATATGTTTTTGTATAGATGTTTCATGGTAAAGGGGTTGAATTATTATGTGAAATGGGAATTTTAAATCAATGTCTAGATAGACTACGTTAGATCTATTTTTGTAGAGATAGTGCATTGTAAATGGGTTGAAATTCAAGTTGCAATTATTATGTAAGATGGGAAATTTAAAGCAATGTCTTGGGTGATTAGGAAAAGTTCATTCACCAGTAGCATATAGTATGTCGGCAATATGAAAACAAGGTTGTTAGCAAGTTTTCTGGATGCTTGATATTATTGGTCCTTTCATGCCCAGGTTCATTCTTGTGCTAATAATATGGCATTGTAGCAATACATTGAATGGACCCCACAAGTTGTGTTGGTCATGCTGCAGGGGGTGACATTCAGGTAACTGCATTGAGTCATTTTAGTAAGTAAAAAATAGGCTCTGCATGATTATAGATTTTATAAAGATTATAGATCACGTGTCAAGCATTTTTTTTTAAATCAATGTCTGTATATGTAATTTTAAGGACTACCATAACTCACATAGTTCTTTAAGGTGTTCTATCTCATTGGAAGAGCACCTGCCGTAGAAGCAGAAGGTTGGTGGTTCGATTCCACTGCGCCCTAACATGAATTATTCAACAATTTTGTAGTTTATTTTTAATTAAATTATTTTTATATTGATTTATTTCAATGGTGAGATATTTTCTCTGGATTGATTGTCTTATATTATCTCTAGAGAGACAAAAGTGATCTTTAAATAATCTTTTTATTGTTTCTAGAGAGATAATAGCTAAGATTAAAGACATATTGTCTCTAATCCTGAGTGTTATCTTTAAAGAGACAAAAAGGAAATTGTCTCCTAAGAGACAATAATGCTTGTGTTATATATTGTCTTTATAGAGACAAACCTTTAAGACAACAATTTGAGACACCCGATACACAAGTTTTTTTTTGTCTCAAGTTAAGACAATTTACCCAAAAAATTGTCTCAAATATTATCTTAAAATCATGTTTATGTAATAGTGTAATCCCATATAGTTCTAATCACCACACCACACCACCTCTACGCTTTAGCCATTGAGTCCCATGGAGAAAAACAAACAAAGCATTTTCCAAATTCAACTGATCACTTAGTAAGCTTATCATTTATATCAATGTGCAAGCTTACTTGAAAGACTCACTGCCCGAATAATTGCAACATCAGAAAAGACCAAGAAGTGGGGCATTAAAATGGGTGTGAAGCTTGTACGCAACACGTACATGAAATTAGAAAATAGAGTGACAATGCCATTTGGCGTGCCCTCCCAAATACATTCTTCCATTAGGGAGACACATAGATGTTTCAATACATGTGTTACATTCTTGTTGGAAAATGTTGCTACTAGGAAAGCATCGTCGTTACTTGCTGCACACAACCTAGAGCCTTCTCAGCTCACTCTCAACACTTTACTTTTATCATTTGTAATGATATATTGAACATAGAACAAATGATTGATAATGGTGATGAGAATTGATAACCAAAAATGGATGTTCATAGACATGAAGAATTAGATGTCATGAAAAGTGAAGGAGGGGCGTAGTTCTCTCAACTTAACAACATGGAGGAATTGCTTTTGTTGGGCTTACAAAGAGGAGGATTCCGGGTGAGCAAATGTCTACCATTTGGTTTGGTGGAAAACATGATTCCTAATCTTATTAGAATGGCTAAAGAAAACTGACCAATGCTCAATAAGAAGACGAGAGGCATAATTATAACATTCTTATCCAATATTTTTCCTATCTCCCTTCCCAATATTTGGATAACATGTCTACGGATTTCTCAACTAGAATTTACTTAATGGGGTCTTTTGAACATGAGGATGATATCTTCGATGATGATAATACCTTTAGAAATGAAGATGATACCGATGACGATGATACTACTTCTGAAAATGATGCTAATGTTGGAGAGAAAAAATAGTTTTGTAGAAGAAAAATAATAAAACAAAAACTGAAATATAAATGACAATGAAGGTGGAAGAGTGGATACGTTTTAGTTTAATGTTGTAAATTTTATATAAAAACATGGATGGTTTTCGAGGCATTTCGTGTTGAAGTATTAGCAAATAAAAATTGGAAATGGTAAAGGTATTTTTATGATCCAGAGGATGTGTAGAGATAAAATGGGATTTAATTATGCCATAAGGCTTTTCCCTGTGAAAAACACTTTCCTTTCTGCCACTTGTCATATTTATCTATCATTAGATTAAATGTTAGACGGTTAGGAAAATTTTAGCCTTTAGATGGTCATAAAGTAGTTGGAAAAATAGTTATTAAACCTAAACCCTTATATCAAAGTTCAGATGTAGGCAGTACGACTAAGGGGTAACCACCAACTTCCCTTGGCCCCCACGTTATCTCAATTGCAACCTTGCAACTTGTTCTCTTCAGTGCGAGCTCTGTTATGGGTGTTGCAAACCGCCTGCACCTGCCACTGCTTCACTCACAGTTTGTGAGTACCACAACTTTCAAATTTAACTATGTTTATGCAGGTTTGTTTATAACTCGTTTTTTTTCTCTCTTCGGCTATCAGATGCATCTCTGTTGATTGGTGTTTCTTAATGTTAGTCACAAGGTTTAAATTCTTGGCGTTTCAAGATTTTGTTTGTCCAGACAATTTGACTCTAGTAATGGCGGTTCTGAAGACAATGGTAACCACTAATAGGAAGTGGCTAGAAATGGCCCCTTCGCAAAGAATATGAGTGGGAAGACGGCAACGGTTGGAGAAAACACTGCGGCCAATCACAGAAGAGCGCAGTCTCAGTGATGGCGAGCTCCTGGATAGCCTTTGCCCTACTTTTCCTGCAGTCAGTGGCTTCAAGGCGGAGGTCGATGATGAAATTTTTGTGTCCTCAGACTGTTAAATATTTTCTCAACAGGTCCAAAAATCTTCTTGAAAGTCTTGAAAATTAGGGAGTTGTTTATGGTAATGGATGGGTGATCTGGATAATCTATGTGTAACAAACTTATTCTGCTGTAATTACCCAAATTTGTAACATGTTTTTTACTCTTACATTTGGTGCAATTGCTAGTTATAGATAGCTTTGGAACATGTTACTATTTTATATAAATAATTATTTTGTTCTATTGTATGTAAAATGATTGTCAAGAATGCCTACTACTATATTTCGTTTTATCTATGGATTGCAATTGTAATAGCTCCCATAGAGTTTTCTTGTCTGTGTTAAGCAAGGTGACAAGCAAATTTGTTAGAAATTTGTTTACTACAATGACCAGTTTTGGTGACAAGCAAATTCGTTGGAAATTTGTTCACTGCAATGGCGAGTTTTTGGGTATTTGTGTTTTTGGGTATTTGTCTGTGTATTTGCAAAAGGAGAAGGAGGTAGACTTGCACTAAACTTCTATGAGAAGGCTTGCTCGAAAGTTTATAGTGCAATAGAAAAAGTAGTTGGACTTGCAACAAATTCTATTTCTAGACACAAATTTTGTAAAGGAGTTATCACCATTGTTTATGTACTAGTATTATTGTAAATGTGTAGACATCTCAATTTATTTATTCATACCAAATCAATTTGCTTATTAACCACTATTAATCTAGCATTGACTAATGCAAATTATAATATTTTATGGAATTTTTTGTAAAACATAATCTAACTTAAATAATAAACGCTAAAATAAAATGCAACATTTATTTTAAATGACTAGTTAATTTTGTATTTAATAAATTTAAATATAGTAAAAAATTTAACCATAATCCAACTTCAACTTCTTCCTCTTGAATGTTCAATTCCC
>APFE030960630.1:0-14468 GCA_000404065.3 Pinus taeda
ATGAACTATTATAACAATTGCTTTTGCCATCTATAAATAATTTTTTTAATTAATTTTAAATTTAATATAGTTTAAAAGAGATTAAATCCTTAAATATGCAATCTTTCACATACAAATTTGAATAAAAGATTGTATCTTGCCTCTTTTCGATGGATAATAAATCAAGGATTGCTTATAAAAAATGTGGATTGTATCTTGACCCTTTTCAATGGATAATAAATCAAGAGTTCGTAAAAATTATTGAGCCTTAATCTTTCTAGGTGCGTGATAACACCAAGGATATCTATAGGAATCCATTCCTTTTATTTGTTATTGCTATAAAAGTTATGGGAGGTATGTTTTTATATGGAAAACTAGGAATGCTCTTATTATTAAACTTATAGATGATTTTCATTGAGTAAGAATTTACTGTTATCATTAAACTTATAGATGATTTTTATTGAGTAAGAATTTATTGTTTTCATTTGTATAGATAGAATTTTTTTTGGTTGGATAAGAATAATATATGAGTTAGCATTAATGAAGATTCATATTTTAAAAATAGGTTTGCATTTTAATGGTGTTGATAGATTTATTTTGATATTGAGAATGAAAGGAATTAAAAATATCTTCCATGTCAATACTATGTTGATTATGGAAGACCTATATATTTGACTCATAATACAATTGAAATGTTTTAATTATAATGTGTGTAGAAATATTGTATTTGAAATATTTTTTTTATTGATACTTGTTTTAAATACAATGAATTCATTTATACATCTCTTTTATATTGTTATCTATAATACTTATGAGTTCATTTATACATCTATTTCGTATTGTTATCTATAATATAATACTTATGAGTGTGATGAGAAATATTCTATTATCATGGCCTTTATATATTATATATAATTAATTTTGAAATATTTTATGGTACTGCAAATATTTTATTTATGGTTCATATAAAAAGAAAAAGAAAATTGTTATTAATATATATTTTTTTAAATGTTAGGCATCAATTCCAAATTAAGCATTTAATTAAAAAAAATGTGTATAAAAAAAATTCTACATTCAATCTATCTATATCTATAATATTATATATTTGAGCAATAAAAGAATTAACATCTTTTATAAGCATGGATGTTATAAAAATACATATTTTTGGGAATTTGTACGTTCCATTTAATTTCAATATATATAAAATTCCTATATATTTTACTCATTGTGGTTATTGAAATATTTAATTTATGACAAACAGTGAAATAAATTCTTGCTTAATATATTTTTCAAATCCCATGTGTCAACTTCATGTTGAGCACAAAAGAAATTACTCTCTAGTTATTAATATATATTTCAAATGCCACATGTCAACTCCATGTTGATATTGGAAAGAATAGCACACCTTCTTGAAACTAAGTTGTAGAAAAAACATATTGGTGCAATTAGTTTCTTTACTTAAACCAAAGAGCTTGTTTCTCTTGGGTGGGAATTGTTGAAAATAGCAACAAGAAATGATAAAAAAGAATCCAAAATATTCCAATTTTAATTTGTCCTTGAATTAAAATTGTGAATTAAAATTCGAATTTAGTCTCACCAGCTAGCTTGGAAATAATTAATTAATTCATCTGAGTAATTAGTTGGAGAAATTCAAGTTAGAAGTCTTTCTGAAGTCATGCAACAGTTATCCCTTAAATTAAGGAGATTATCCCTTAATTAAGGAGATAAGATTGAGTTATATTTGAGCTGTAATTAGTTAGCTCAATTTACTAAGTTAAGTCCAGTTAAATTAGTTCCAAACTATTTGAGGAACTAATTCTGAGTTATCAGTCAATTGATGCATGCATGCACTCAGCAAGTGTACTCGAGATAACTGAAGATTCTCTCATCAGATTCTCATGCATGTCTATTCAGAGAGAGACCCAGTTGAGCTAAATGTCAAGGACATGTTACTATCAGTTGCATGAGTTTTCCTATAAAGGAAAATCATCCATGCAGAAGGAATAAGGTTCCTTGAGGATTGCGCAGTTCTGATAGTGTGTTAGAGCAGTGTGTGAGGGCAGTGTTACATTGGGTGAAGGAGATCATCCCAGAGGCAACTGTACAAGGAAATAGGAGCTTGGAGGGTGGAGAGGAAGGCTTGTGAGAAGCTTTGGTTACCTATGAGCATCTAGGAGGATTGTACTGAGAGATGGCTATGTGAGAGCTAAGGCTTTGTATAATTCTGATGTATTTCCACCTTGTATGATAATACAGATAGTGGGGTTTTTAGTTGAGGCTTTCCCCTCAGTATTTTGTGTGTTTCATGTGCATTGATTCTTCTTCTTTTGGTTATATGTGTTCAGCTCTGATTTAGCTTGATCTTTAAGCTTTCGCAAGAATTGATAGTAGAAGTAGATTATAGTAATTTTCTTTGATATATTGCATTATCGGGTTAATCTACAGTCATATTTTCTACATAGATATCAGAGGTAGATTTGTAGAGAATTTGCAGAATTTCTACATGGTATCAGAGCTAGTTGATCTATAGAGAAATTTCTACAGGAATCTATTGTTTTCATTTGTATGGGTAGGAAACCTTAATTTTTCATTAAACTTGTACAAGGCATTTCAAACTCCCTACTATCAACAAATTACTTGACCTGATGTGTTTCATCATTATCAAAATGATATTTGATGTTTCAAACTAGATAATGGTTCTTGGCAATATGGAAAATAATAGTACATAATGAAAATCGGCCTACAAATGGCCATCGATAATAAAGGGAATAGGTTAGGAGATAACGAGAGAACAAACTACAGGGCACATAAAAGGAACGTTGACATTAGCAACTAAGGACAGTGATCACAGAACTCAATAGTCACCACCATTGTTGAGCAAAAGCTCCATAACACAAGGCGAAAAAATTCCATAACTGACATATGCCCATATGACTACTCGTATTTTCAAATCCCAATCATCACGTAGCACCTTACACAACTTAGTGATCGCATTCTCCAATATCTTGTTAAAGGCCTCCATTATACCATTGGCTTGTGGATGGTAAGGAGTGCTCTTCTCATGGCAAATTTGAAACTCCTTTGTTAGCACCACAATGGTCTTGATCAAGAAAAAGTTCCTTGTTCACTCATAAAAATTCACAGACAGCAAAATATGGTTACTATATTGTCAAACAAAAAATGTGCAACTATATCTCGGCTACAATGTTTGATCCCAAGATGTCAAATAATAAGTAGTGGTAATGATGTATGATGCACTAGTCCTCCTTGTTGGTGGGTTGATGGGGCCCACATATTTGATTGTCCATTTGTCAAATGGTTGTAGGGTGAGTTCGGGAACCAAAGGAATATCATCTCTCCTCAGCCCCACTCATCGACATGCATTATAGACCTTGCAAAATTCTTTGGAATTACCATGTAAGGTAGGCCACCATAGTCTTACACACAATATGTTCTGCATTGTGGTCTTTCCCAGATAGTGTCCTCCATCAATGCATGCATGTGCCTCATTTAGTACCATGTGCCACTCATGTTCTAGCACGCATATGAAAAGTATCCCATCTACAACCAACTTATATAAGAAACCTATGGTGAGCTGGTAATCCACTGCTTTCACCACCAATTGATTCCTTTATCTGATAGTATATCCCTCATTAGAAAAAAATTGAGGTCTAAAATGGGCCTCCTAAGGAATATTATAAAATAATAGTAGAAATAATAAAATAAAAATATATTACATTATCAAATTTTAGAAGGAAAAAAGAAATAACTACTTTTCAGCTTGTATTTTCAACTTATCTCCCTACGATTTTACTCAAATTTCAAGTGGGAGCACCCCTTGGATGCAAAATTCAACTCCTCATCCAAGGAGTACCCCTGTTGCATACTTTTGATGGACCCTGCTACACAAAAAAATGAGAAATACATGAAAAAACATGATTGCAATCACATTTTTCATGTATTTCTCATTTTTCATGTAGCAGGGTCCATCGAAAGTATGCAACATGGGTACTCCTTAAATGGGTAATTGAATTTTGCATCCAACAAGTGCTCTTTCTCAAAATTTGAGTAAATACGTAGGGAGATAAGTTGAAACTATGAGTTGAAAAAGTAGTTTTTTAATCTTTTTACTTTTTCACTGCAAAAACGGTGAATCATATCCCATGGTTGACATCATCATCTTGAAGCATATTAGTTCTTATAAAGTTGATTTTGGTTGTACATTTTTTTTCGGCTTATTTTAGACCTCAAAATTTCTCTAATGCGAGTGTCATCCCAATAATAAAAAAATCTTGCAATCTCTGCAAAATGACCATCTACCATAGTCGCAACAAAAATTTGTACATCTGGAAGATTATATTCTATATTAGCTACATCATCTCCTGTGGTCATGCGCAACAAATGTGTTAGGATCTAGCAATACTAAGAGGGGGGTTGAATCGATATTGCATGAATATTACAAGTTTTTTCAAGATGTTAACTCTCCAAAATTCAATAAAGTAACAACACATGAAAAAAATCAAACAAAAACAATTCCACATAAAGACATCAATATTTTATTTGGAAACCCTCTTGAGGTAGGAAACCATTGAACTTTACTTGCTTCTTCTGCTCTATTAATTTAAGAATTTTCTAAATTACAATCTTCAATTAGCCTCTACTAGTAGTAAGGATCCCCTACTCCTTAGCAATGAATTTGGTTGGCCATAACCAACAAGGAGCCACTACTCATACAAAATTATGGTAAGAATTCACTTGCTTGAGGCCACAACCTCAATGCACATATAACTTAGAAGTTTAAAAGTAAATTTTGAAATAGATACAACAACTACAAATACAAAAGAGAACTCCTATAGATAACCCTTCAACTACCACTTGGAATTATCTCATCACTTTTCTAAAATATAAAACAATCCTCCACAATTTTCTCTAAATCTAAGTCTTCAATCCCTACACAATAATCTGATTTTTTATCTTTGAATAAGTTCTTTGGACCTTTTTACTGATATGCTCTAGCCACTGAATACCAAATCCTTCTCCACACACAAAGCATAATCACTCCTACACACATAAAGGAAACAACCTCGATACCTGAAAGAAATCTCCTATAAGTAATTTTATGGAGTGATTAAAATAATAAATGCAATCAGAACAATGGAGAGCTAATCATCTGTGTTCATACATTATATATTGCGTTCAATTCATATAAATTTCCTCCTTGACTTGATCCACCATTGTCTTCATTGAATGAGATATATTTGTCAACTTTAATCATTTTCAAAATGAAGAGAAATCTTCCTTGACTTTTTGACCAAATACCAAGTGCAAAAACCATATAAAAATCCCATGGAATTAATTGAGTGCACACACATTTCAGGAAATCCACCTACAAAATTCCTTACTTAGATGAAACTAGCTCCCAGAGAGGATTGTCGCTAGGATAGTATGAGCATGCCGATGAAAATGTTGTTATGTTTTCTCTATGGACAACTTCTTCCTAGAGAAGATACCATAAAGTATGTAGCCTCCTGCCACCAAATTTGCATCTTAGCTTCAAGACAATAATTTGCAACCTTGAAACACTGTAATAATCATAGAAGATCATACATTAGACCAATACAAGGCATAGGAACCATGATTACAAGGAAAATAGTTCCGAATACTTGTGGCCATCAATGGAAGCAGTACAATGCCAACAAGTTCCCCCTTATACATTGACGTCAACTTGAACCTGATCTTCCCTCCTGAAACTAACCTTTAAATTTGAGATCAATACGCTTTCCCCCTTTGACATCAATGGAAAGGGGAAATTTAGAGGAATACATAGAAAGGACATAGCAAGAGGAAATACATCACATGGACAAGATACAATGCAAACTTTAACATACCCCCCCAAGAAGTTGCCTCATATAATCCCCCTACATGAGTGAAAAACTATGCACCTTTGGGAAGTAACAAAGAAGAAGCAAGAAAAACAATTCATATTGCAATGAAGTACATTTCACGAAGCAACCACCATCAAATTTAGAAGGTTTTTGTATATTATTGAGCTATCTTTGAGATAGTTTCTAGCACCATATAAAAACTTCTTAATGCCTTTGAAAAGGTACCACAATCATTTGTTGTCTAAAATGTTCAAAAATCTCCCTTGGAAGCGCTTAGTGAAGGTGTGTTGCAATTTTTTCATTTGTGGCCACATACTCCAACCTCACCACTTTATTGACCACCTTATCTTGTAGAAAGTGATACTTTATTTCTATGTTCTTTGTCTTGGAGTGAAGAACTAGATTTTTTGAAATGTTGATGGCGCAAATGTTGTCAACCATGATAGGAAGAATATCAATGTATTTAACTTGCATATCTTGAAGAGTCTACTGCATCCATAAAATTTCGGTGCAACAAGTGTTTGTTGCTACATATTCAACTTCAGCAATAGACAATGAAATGGAAATTTTCTTTTTTTTCCCAAGAGATCAAGTAACTACCCAAAAATAATGCTACTCCTTAAGTGTTTTTCATGTCATTAATTCTTCTACTAAAGTGCTTTTCATGTCATGAGTATAAGTAATCAAACTGAAACATTTACCTTTAGGATACCGTAAACCATATTCAAGAGTTCCTTGTAGATATTTAAAAATCCCCTTGACTACATTTACACGACTTTCCTTGGGATTATCTTGAAACCTTGCAACCACCCCTACAACTTGTATTATGTCAAGCCTAGAGGTTGTTAAATATAGTAGGCTACCAATCATTATTCAATAAATGAACTGATTTACCTCATGAGATTCATCATATTTTCTCAATTTGTAGCCAGTCACCATAGGTGTGCTAGCGTGTTTGCAATCCTCCATGCCAAATTGCTTCAATTTCTCTCTTAAGTACTTGGATTTACAGATGAATATTCCTTTATTTGTTTGGGTAACTTGCAACCCAATGAAGAAGGTAAACTCACCTAACATTGATATTTTAAACTCCTTTTGCATGTCTTTCACAAATTTGTGGCCCAATTCCTCCAAATCACTCCCAAAAAAGATATCATCTGCATACCAATAGTAATTACAAAATGATCATCTTCAAATTTCATTTATATGTTGTTGTCCAATAATCCTCTTTTGAAGCCTTATTGTTGTAGGTATTTGTCCAAATTTTCATGTCAAGCTCTTGGGGCTTGTTTCAACCCATAATAAACATTTTTAACCTATAAACTTGATTCCCATCATTAGTCAATTGAAATCCTTCTATTTTTCCTATGTAAACTTCCTCTTCTAGTTCACCATTCAAGAAGGCTGACTTGACATCCATTTGATAGACTTTTACATTCTTATAACATGAAAATTCCAAGAAAATTCTAATAACATATAATTTATCTACTAGTGCAAAGTTCTCATAAAAAACAATACCTTCTAACTAAGTATATCGTTTTCATATCAATCTTGCCTTATTTCTCACCACTTTACCTTCTTCTTTGAGTGTGTTCTTGTCTACCCACTTGGCTTCAATAATGTTATTGTCCTTTTTCCTGAGTACAAGCTCCCATGTGTTTTTCTTCTCAATCTTATCCAACTCCTCATTCATTACCTTGATCGAATTCTTATCTTCACTATCCTCGCTAAAGTTCATGGGCTCTACTTGGGATAATAAAGAAAAATTCACTTGGTTTGAGTTTCTCAACATTTTTCTACTTGTTTTCACTCCTAGTTCTTTATTCCTAAGGATTTGACTTTATGGAAGCTTCATTTGTATGTGTCTTGGTGGAGCCTTCTATGTAGAGGGGTTCTTCTCTTATTCTTCCTCTTCCTCATCCTTTTCTAACACTTCTTCGTCCTCATGTTCTATGAAGTCATAATTAGCTTCAAATTCTTTGGAGTCTTCATATTTAGGCAATGCCTCATCCACCAAAATATCAGTGCACTCCACTACCTTTTTGGTCCTTTTCTTGTAGTATTTGTAACCTTTTATTTTGAATGACTGACCAATAAAGACACCTTCATCATCTTGTGAATCAAACTTCCCAATCTTGTTATCATTCCTTTTTATGTAGCACTTGCTCCTAAAAAGATTTGAAGTGATCCACTCTTGTTGGTCTCACTTTCCATAAATCATAAGGAGTTTTGTCACTATTTAGCCTAAGGAAGATCCTCACTGCAACAAAAAAGGTCATTGGTGATGATCATGCTTGTGATGGAGCTTTAATTTCCATCACCAATGTTGCATATAGTGACAGTCCTTAAAAAAGCGTTGTTGTAAGTGCATATAGTGATGGTCTAAGGCTTATCACCAAAGCCATTTTCAGTGACATTTTTAGTGAGGGTTTTCAAAGTCCCATCACTAATTATCTCTTTGGTGACATTTCTAGTGACGATATTTTATTGACCCTTACCAATTCTCTTTTTGGTTACTTTTGGTGATGGTCAAAAAATGTTCGTCATTGTTGATCATTCCAATGAGCTTTTAATGACACTATGTGCATGTTACTATATTTTTTGTCAAAATATAATGATTTACTACCATTATTGTGGAGTATTTTTCATTATGTGCCCAATGCCATAGTGGTTAGAGTTATTAAATTTGTTAAGAAGTAATTAGTGTGTATCATTCTCTCCAAGTAATGAGAATATAGTTTTCCTATGAGTCAATACATCATTCATATTTATTAGGTTTATTATCTAGCAAATTCCCTTTACATAAAGTTCCACTAGTGTGTGTAGGAACTATATTATTTAATACATAATCAATCTCTGTCAATTCTATTAATGAGAGATACCTAGCACTCCTCAACACTCTTGGCACACCTTAACATGCTTTGGCACACACTAACATTCCTTGGCACCTCACATGTCTTGGAACATCTTTATACCTAGAACATCTTTCCATGACTAGGACATCCAAGCACATGTTGGTAGGCCATAGCATAGCATAACACTCTCCTAGTAGGTGTTGGAATGCCCTATAGTACTTACCATGCCCTACAACACTTTGGCATGCATCAACATGCATTAGCACTTCACACACGTTGGCACCTGGCATGTATTGGAACCTATTATTAGTGTGCCTAGATTGTCCCTTTTGAAAAAGATAAAGTTATGGCTTATTAACCCTCTTGTGTGTTCATTTCCTTGCATTTTAGCTTGGTTCTTCCTTTTGTTTCCTTAAAACTCCTTGACACATATTGGCATACCCTGATACCCTGCACATGCTAGCATGCCTTAGCATCTGGCATGTATTGGCAAGCCTTAGCACTATTTGGCACATGTTAAAACACACCAGAACCCCCTAGCACACTCTTTCACTTCTTAACATGCCCTGGTATTCCCTAACATGCCTTACCATTTCTTAACATAACTTGTCACTCCCTCCTTGGCATATTAGCTAGCACTCGTTGACACTCCATGGCACACCCTCATATTCATTCGCTTCCATGAATTTTGACCTAGTTCTCTCTTGTGTTTCATTATTACTCCCTAACACTCCCAAGCATGCATTAGCACTCTCTGGAACACCTTAGCACTCTTCGACATGCCATGCCACTTAATAACATGTGTATCACTCCCTAACACACATTGACACTTGCACTTGGAAAGTCTTAGCGTGTCTAATATTCATTGAGATGCCTTGGTATGCTTTGGCATGGTTTAATATTAAATTTATTTAAGATTAATTATTGGAAAGTAGATGAGAAGTAACAAAGGAAGATTTTGCACTTTGCACCTATCGGCACCTAGTGTCGGTGTGCCTAGCATGCCCCTCTTGGAAAATTTAAATTGATGACTTATTAACCCTATGATGTGTTCATTTCCCTGTAGTTTAATTTGTTTCTCCTTTTTTTTGCCTTGACAGTCCCTAGCACATATTGTCACACCCTTGCACATCCTGGAATGCCTTAGCACTTGAGACATCTTAACATATTTGACATTCCTTTGAACTATCTAGCACATGTTAGCATTCCCTAGTATTCCTTGGCACTCGTGCCCTCACAACTAGCCTTACATTTTTTCATGACTTTGGAACCCAATCAAGTAGTTAGCTACTACAGTTCACATGACATTCACATGCTTCAGTTGCAACAACTCGACCAATTGTACCTATTACAAGTGTATTGTGGCTTGAACACCTAAGAAGTTCCTATAACACGTCTTAGGCCACTCATGTCCAAGCTCAACTTGTCCCACTTAAGAAATTACCAAGACAAGGATCACATCTAGCCATGTCCATAAAACAACTAAGCAACATAGCTTACACGAGAAATATTTCTCATGTATGTCCAGTTCATATAAACAGTAGAGCATTAACTAAGAGTTTGGAAGAACCCCAAGATGCACAATACACACAAGATATAAGTCAGCACAAGTTGAGTGCCCAGAAACTTATACATAATAATTTAAAATATGCAATTGTCTAAAATAGTTTAAAATGTGAGGATTCGGCCAAAGTGTGCCACATGTCATATAAAAATAACAGATAAAGGAAAAATAGTGTTGTGCCCAGCTCAAAGTCAACCTTTGTCTAAAACCACCCTATCAATCCCCTTATCACAACCGTAAGATTTCCTCCTACAATCTTATTATGAACTTATTCTAACACACATTGTCCTTGGAACACTTGAATTCATTGACACTCCCTTGCACACACTCTTATTTGTTCATTTCCATGCAGTTTGACCTAGTTGTCCCATGTGATGTCTCAACACTCCCTAACACTCCTCATCATGAATTGGCATTGTTTGGGATGTGTTAGCACGCCTTCTCATTCCTTGGCATGCCTTGACCCTCCCTGGCTATCATGCCCTCACAACTACCCTTACTTAATTTGCAACTCAGGAACCCAACCAAGTCCTCGCTTGACTACAAGAGCTTGACCAAATTATGGTTACTACAACTAGACTATGTTGTTGAATTGTGTAGCTTGGGAGGTACTCCACAAGCTTACTGAGATGGGTTTGTGAGTTTGGTCACAAAAGGCTTTGTGGGAAAATAACCCAAGTGAAGGATTTCGAACCGAAGAAAATTAAAAAGGAAAATTAATATTTCCTAAGGTCTAAGTGGATAAAATCAGTAAGTTCTAGAGGGTTCCTAACAGGCCTAGCTAGGAAAATATATTTAAGGAGGCCTTCGTAGTCATAAATAGGTCGATTTTCAGGGTTGATTAAAGGTTGATAAAGGGAGGCCATGATCATCCACCAAGAGAAATATCATCATGTAAGGGTTCACAAGAATTTTTCATACCTTAATGGGTTCGAGCTAGGAAGTAGGATGACATCTTGTTGGTTCTATTTTGAAAGATCAAGCTCAAGAGAGGCAGAACATGAGAATTTGGGCATGTGATTTTAGTGGTATTTTTGTGTGAAGGCCATATAAAATTATGAAACAACAAAGAGGGTTGAGGCCCTGTCTTTTGGTGGTTAGTAGGCCACAAGTTCTGTGATAAAAACCAACACAAATGGAGGATGGTCTGCACTCGAAATTAGGGCCAAAACAAAAGTAGCCACAAGTGTAATATTGCCTAATGTAATCGTAGTTTAAGGTTTGTAGAGATCTAAAGTTCAGAGCAAGATTCAGTCAAAGAAATGCCCATAATCTATGGTTGCATATGAGCTAGGTCGAGTCTCTTATGGATGCAAGAGTTTTTTTTTTTTTTTTCTATGGGTGGATAGGGTTTTTTTCTAAAGAAATTAGAACAAAAGTATAATGCCCTAGTTAGGGTGTTTTCCTAGCATGTTTAGTCCATAAGGTATGACCTTAAGACTGTGACAAATATATGTAGAATAAGATGGGTCGTGACCCTTAGAGCAAGGTTTATCTCTACAATATAGAATAAAGATCTGGAAGATGGTTTGCAGAAGTATGTGTGGAGATAACAGACCCAAAGGAGGGTGGAACTTTATTATAAGACTGAGTAGAAGAAATGTTCCATATGAGGAATGGATTGACATGAAGAGGAGGTGATTTTGGTGGACTATCCATAGAGTTCTAGACAAAGATCTGAACCAACCTATAAGCAGTTAGTTAGTGGACTATTAGTGGATGATTTGTGACCATATTTCATTCATTTATAGATTATTAAAAGGATGATAAGAGGATTAGTTCATATTTTTTCATAGATTGGAGAACAAATAAATTTATACATAATAATAGTGATTTTGAGAGGACTCAAATCACTATTAGGTGGCATATTTGAATAGGCCTAGATGAGGGTAGTGTTGTGGGCCCTAGATCAGTAAAATAATTAACTATGGCTGGGAAAATTGATGGCAATCCAAGTACAGTTGAAGGGTCATTAGATGACTTTCAAAGAAGAGCCCTAAGTCTTGTACTTGTGAAGGACAACAAGACTGGTAGAAGGGTAGGTGTATTGGGCCTAAGGACATGTAGACTTTGAAGGACTAAAGTAGCAGTCAAGTGGGCTAGAAAACTAGGCCTAGTTTAGTGTATTGTAGAGGATTGAGTGAATGAGAAGAATGAAAGCCTCCATAGCCCTAGACTTGTCATCTTGGAGTAGTAGTATGGAAAAAGTGATTAGATCAAATACTTGTTCACAAACAGAGTTGTGAATAGCTGATCAAAGGCCCTAAGTGTTGCATACCTTGAAGGAAAACGGAGGTAGCTAGAGGGAACATTTGTTGAGTCTAGTTCGGTAACCTAAAGGAGTTGAGTTCATTGATAGAGGTGGATTGAGGAGTTGCGGAATGGCAGGAAAGAGGATCTGCTAGATGTGTTCAGGACATGTGGACTGAAAGGGTTGTGTGTGGCCACCATCAGTAAGTAGGTCAAGTGTTTTCTTGCTCAAGGTAGATTGGTTGTCAAAGGACTAACACCAAGTCCTAGTTGTATTCCTTGTATTAGTATGATTGTAAAGGGCCATGATCCCTGGTACGTCAGCTCTAGCCTATTTTATTATAGTTTGTAATATAACAAAGAAGTGTTTGAAAAATCTAAAAATTTTCATGTGCACTAGTTTATTCCCTATGTGTGTAGATTTTGTTCTACAAAGTAGATATTTTCTGGAACTTGAGTGTATTCGCAACAAAGATTCTAAGACCAAAACTAGATTCTCATGTGCCATGGAAATTCAACATATGCATTTTTCATCTAAGAACTATCTATAACTCATCTTCGGCTACCCATATCCAATCTCAACTCATCCCACATAACAAGTTATGAATAAAAGCTTCATCACATCCAATCGTGGTCATAAAACAACTAAGCAACACAATTTACATCTTGACATGCCATAACACCTGGCATGTCTTAGAATTCCTTGGAACTATGTGGCATGTGTTAACATCCCATGCATTCCTTGGTATGCTTTGACACTCCCTAGCACACCATAGAACTTCCTGACATGCCTTGGTAGTTTAGCATACCTTGGTACTACCTAGCATATAACCTTGTCACTCCCTCCTTAACACACCTAGAACTCTTTGAAACTCCCTATCACACACTCTTATTTGTTCATTTCCATGCATTTCGACATAGTGTTTCCTTATGTTTCCCTGACACTCCTTAACACTCCCTAGCATGCATTGGCACACCCTAGCACCTGGTACATCTCGGCCTGCCGCCCTAGCACTCTAGCATTCCTTGGCACTACCTAGCATAACTTGTAACTCCCTCCTTAGTACACCTAAAACTCGTTTTAAATCCATCTCACACACTCTTATTCATTCATTTCCATGCATTTGAAACTAGAGCTCCCTTGTTTTTCCCTAGAACTCCATAATTGTCCTTTGCATGCATTGACACACACTAACACATGACACATCTTGGCATGTTTCCCTTGCCTCTAGCATGCCTCAGCACTGCCAAGAATGCCTTTGATCACTCCCTCCTTAGCACACCTGGAACTCACTAACACTTCTTGTCACAAACTCTTAATCGTTCATTTGCATGCATTATTTTCACCTAGTTCTCGCTTGTGTTTCCCTATCACTCCCTAACACTTCCTATCACATGTTGCCACACCCTGGCACCTGGCACATCTTGGTTGCATGCTGTGTTGGAACGCTAGAATGACTTAGTGTTGCTTAGCATGCCATGTCACTCCCCCCTTACCACACCTAAAACTCGATGACACTCCATGTCACACACTCTTATTCATTCATTTCCATGCATTTTGATAGCCTAGTGCTCCCTTGTATTTCCCTAGCACTTGGTAACATTTCACACGCATTACCACACCTTGGCACTTGGCACATCTTGGTATGCTTCCCTAGCACTCTAGCATGCCTTGGAACTACCTAACATATCTTGTCACTCCCTCCTTATTACACTTGCAACTCATTGAGTATTCATTTCCATCAATATGAAACCAATGCTCCCTTGTGTTTCCTTGACACCTGGTTCTAACACTCCCTAGCATGTGTTCACACCACACCCTGACACTTGGCACATCTTGGTAGGTAGTAGCACTTGGCATGTCCTGGCATGCCTAACATGCCTTGTAACTATCTAGGATGTGTTAGTAATTCCTGGCATTCCATGGCACACCTT
>APFE030960645.1:0-14728 GCA_000404065.3 Pinus taeda
GAGGAGTTACCTGATAAGTTACCTCCAAAAAGAAGCATCAGCCATCATATCGATTTTATACCAGGAGCGAGTTTACCAAATAAGGCAGCGTACAGGATGAGTCCAAAGGACAATGAGGAGGTACGCAAGCAAGTTCAGGAATTATTGGACAAAGGGCTGATCAGAGAAAGCTTAAGTCCCTGTGCCGTACCCACAGTCCTTGCGCCTAAGAAGGGTGGCGAATGGCGAATGTGTACAGATTCGCGAGCTATAAACAAGATCACCATCCGCTACAGGTTTCCCTTGCCTAGGATGGATGACATGATGGATTGCCTTAGTGGAGCAGCATATTTTACAAAGATCGATCTGAAGAGTGGGTATCATCAGATCAGGATTAGAGAAGGCGACGAATGGAAGACAGCCTTCAAGACCAATGAAGGGTTGTACGAATGGCTAGTTATGCCGTTTGGATTGAGTAACGCTCCAAGTACATTTATGAGACTGATGAACGAAATGTTAAAGGAATTTATTGGAAAATTCGTGATAGTCTATCTGGATGATATCTTAATCTTTAGCAGGACAAAAAGGGAACACCTTCAGCACATTCGAAAAGTATTCGAGAAGTTACAGCAGAACAAACTGCTGGTGAATTTGAAGAAATGCACTTTCCTACAGAAGGAGTTAATATATCTGGGATTTGTAGTGGCAGAAAATGAGTTGAAAATGGACCCAGAGAAGATTACAGCAATCATGAGTTGGCCGTCACCAAAGAGTTTATTCGAGGTACGTAGTTTTCACGGTTTAGCAAGTTTTTATCGGAAATTTATTAAGAATTTTAGTGAAATCTGCGCGCCGATGTTAGAAACCATCAAAAAGGCTAGTCAACCTTTTTGCTGGACAAAAGCAGCAGAAGACAGCTTCCAACTTCTGAAACGAAAGATAACAGAGAGGCCAATCTTGAGGCTGCCCGACTTCAGCAAACCTTTTCAGGTTCGATGTGATGCAAGCGGGACAGCTATAGGTGCTGTACTCAGTCAAGAGGACAGACCTGTGGCATTCTTTAGTGAGAAACTAAACGAAAGCCGGCAGAAGTACTCGTCCTACGATAAAGAATTCTATGCAGTGGTTCAAGCCTTGAAGCACTGGAGGCACTACTTACTCGGCAGTGAGTTTGTCTTGTTCTCAGACAATTCTGCGTTACAGTATATAACGCAGCAACACAAATTGAACCACAAGCACGCCAAGTGGGTGGAGTACCTACAAAGTTTTACTTTCGTGCTGAAGCATATAAGCGGAACTGCCAACAAAGTGGCGGATGCTTTGAGCAGAAGAGTTTTACTCTTACAGGAAAGTGGCATACAAGTAATGGGGTTTGAATATTTGAAGGATTTGTACCAGATGGACGCAGATTTCAAAGAAGCCTTTGAGGCATGCCAGAATCCTGTTTTACGAAATACAAGCCCATGGCTGGATTTTAATTTACAGGACGGATTGTTGTTTCGTGGAGGACAGCTATGTATTCCAGATTGTTCGATGAGGGAAAATTTAGTGAAAGAGAAGCATAGCGGAGGTTTGGCAGGACATTTTAGCATTGATAAAACATTGGAACAGCTAGGACACTTTTACTACTGGCCGAAGATGAGTCGAGACGTGCAGAGGTATGTAACCAGATGTAGGATCTGTCAACTGGCGAAAGGGCACAGCCAGAATGCTGGGTTATATACGCCCCTACCAGTTCCAAGCAGACCTTGGGATTCAGTCAGTATTGACTTCGTCCTGGGATTGCCTAGAACCCAGCGGGGGTATGATTCAGTGATGGTGGTGGTTAATAGATTTTCCAAAATGGCTCATTTCATTTCGTTCCGGAAGACTAGCGACGCCACTTATGTGGCACACCTCTTCTTTACAGAAGTAGTTCGACTACATGGCTTACCAAGGACTATAGTTTCAGACAGGGATGTGAAATTTACAGGGCATTTCTGGCGCACCCTGTGGAAAAAGCTGGGCACACAGTTAAACTTCAGCTTCGCGTATCATCCGTAGACTGACGGACAGACAGAAGTAGTTAACAGGAGTTTGGGAAATTTATTGAGAAGTCTGACTGGAGAAAACTCGCGCTTATGGGATCGAGCTCTAGCCCAGGCCGAATTCGCTTACAATGATTCGCCTAACCAGAGTACTGGACTAAGCCCATTCCAGATATTGTATGGTATGCATCCGCGGGGAGTACACGAATTGCGAGATTTAGGACAGCTGGAAAGGAGGAGCGCAGACGGGGAAGATTTTGCCGAGGCAATGAGCGAACTGCATGACAAAGTCAAGATGAAATTGCAGGACAGCACGCAGAAATATAAACAGCATGCAGATGTCAAGCGGCGTGAGGTACATTTCGAAGTTGGAGACGAAGTGCTTGCGCATTTGCGTCGGGAAAGGTTTCCTAAGGGCACTTATAACAAACTAAAGTTCAAAAAAATCGGCCCATGCAAAATCCTTTGCAAATTTTCAGCGAATGCGTACGAAATTCAATTGCCACCTGATATAGGCATATCGCCCATATTCAACGTGGCAGATCTGTTTCCGTATCATGCCCAGGCAGCAGACGAAAACATGGTACAGCCGCAACGGGACACCAAGTTCGAGAGCAGTCTTTGGAAGAAACAGTTACCGTCGGTTAAGACTCACGAAATTGAAGGGATTATCAACGCACAGGTAGCTAAATGGACGCGTAGGAAGGAGTATCTGCGCTATCTTGTCAAGTGGAAGGACCGTCCCCTAGAGGACAGTTCTTGGCTCGACGAAGCACAGATTCAAAAGGCAGGTTATTCGGTGAAGGAACTCATGGAACGGAGCCATGAGAACTCTCTTTTACCCCGGCAGCCTGATGCAGGAGCATCTGGACGACAGGGTGGAGACCAAAACGGGACACATGAGGTTTCAGAAAAAGACTAAGGAGACTAAGCAAATCGACAGGGGACAGCAAGACTGTCAATTACTTTTAATTTAATTTTATTTTCTTTTGTCAGAATCAGCTACAGGTATTTAGAATCTCTGTTAATTCATTTTAACTAGTTTATTTTACAGCTGTCAGTGATTATTGTAACCAGTAGAATTAGTTTATTTACATAAAGTACACAGTCACCTTTGTGGGGACAGTATTAGAATAGTTAGGAGTCAGGTACAACCAAGAACTGAATGATTTCGGTTATTTAACTATTTTGTAAACGGTTGAGAACGGGTTACCAACCGAATCCTCGGGGAAAACAAAAGACGAGAAACAATCGCATTACGGGTTCAGTTCAGCAGCGAAGAAAATAAACAGAGAAAGTATTGTCATTACTTTTACAGAAAGAACTTCATTCCTCTGAATATTAAATTTTCCTCTTCTAGAAATTATTATGTATGACACAGTAAATTCATAATCCTATGTAAATCTTTACTTCTGAGAATTTAAACATTTTTTTTTCTGTACATTACTGTGATAAAAAAAAATAACAGTATCGAAAGACTGTAATCTACAGTCGAATATATGTAAACAAAATTGCATAGGTAAGTAAATATGCAGGCAAACAAGTTTAAGGAATAGTTTCCAGTCACCGCGTATATAGCGACCACATACAAGCAACAAAGACAGCTAACGAATCATGGAATAAGACGCAGGCAAACTACAGCAAGTAACCAGACAAGGAATGAACGTACGAGTCCGGGTAAGGCACCGAACCAAAACAAACATTTGAAATCAAATTCGAATATAAACAGTTGCATATATATATATTGTCATATCGGTCTGAATCAAAATAAATTAGTTACAGTCATCCATATGATGAGGGCCGAGACCCCTACGCTTTAAAACAAGCGTGACCACAAAACTTACAACGAGTCCATACATCGTATTGAAGACCAGTAGCAGACCCTACAGAGACCGAGCCCACTACAAACTATCGCAAACAGACAGTGCCGTGTAAGGCCAAAAAGAATAGAAGAAACCCTTTTCTTTTCCAACAAGACCGATAACATATCTACCTACAGGCAAACGGAATAACAAGACAAACAACAAGCGGAAAAGACTCAGAACTACCCGGGAATTGAGGCCACCGATTATTGCAGACAACCACAGTGCCGCCACCTGCAACACACCACATAACAAGCGCATGAGTTAGGGTTTTGGGAAGGGAACCCAGAAAACAAAACCGTGACTTATTAAGTGCCGAGCCTCAACAGAACAAAAAGAAAGAAATGGAATTATGTAGTTATGAGTAAGGGTTGCAAACGAGAGAGTTATTTACCTGAAGAGGAGCGGACTCCATGATATCGAGCGCACCCACCTGACCACGGAGGAGCCGAAGAGGTCAGTGAAGATTCGATAAACGAAAACAAGATTATAGCAGGGAGAGATAACTTACAGGTCGGGAGAGCTGAGCGCCGAGGCCGAGAGTGACAGGTCCTCGAATGCATATCGTTCTGGAGCAGAGTAAGGACGCCGAGGTGTGAAGTGACCAGACAAATACTATGTATTCACCAACATACCAGTACGCTTAGCTAAGGAGTAAATCAACAGAGAAAGCCGAGATAAAACCAGTGACAGAGACGCGGAACCAGAGCAAACTTACCACAGCAACCAAGTAACAGAGGTACCAGCGGAACTACGGTGGAAAACCACATCCTCCGACCAGAAAATCACCAAAGACGACCACACACAGACGAATATTTCCAAACACAGAGCCGAACCAGAAAATCAGTTGCAGAGCGTCGAAGTTCCCAGCACAAATGACCAAAGCGCGAAAAGGCAACAACAATAAACCATAACGGAGAATTAGGGTTACCCCAGATCGAGGCGGACAGGTGCCGGACGGAGGAGAGGCCAAGTACGAGGGGTTAGGTCGACCGGGTACAGAACAGTAAATGAGCAGGTCAATCATATCCGATTGGCAATAACAACCAAATCAATTCACCAAAGTCCGAAAGGTACCGGGCGCAGCGGAGTCGAGGCAGGGCCACGTGGACGGGCCGCATCATTATGTTTAGTTTTAATAACTTTTTAATGATTACAATGTTATTATTGTTTAATTCTGGTTAAATAATTTTTTATTCAGTAATAACTTAATTATACACTTTACATAATGAATTAAGGTTTTGATTTTTATAATATAAACACATAAACAACTATTAAACAACATAATAAAGAAATAATTAATATTTGTAATGTCTCTACATATTTGATTAATCATTAAGTATTCCAATATTCAATTATAGGGAGGAAGAGGTATAATATTTATTTAATTGTTCATACATAAAGGATATTGTAGTCAATCTATTTTCTTTAATTTATGAGTTAAATGCAGCTGAAGCTTCACAATACTCTAAGACCAAAACCTTAGATAACTGATTAGTTTGCTGCTTTTCTAAATAACTTGGTGCTTAGGGTTTGGGTAACTAGGTTTTTATTTTCTTTTCTTTTGATCATCAATGTTGTTAGCTACAGGATTCTTCCACATCAGCTACAATTCCTTGATAAGAAAGAGGGTTGAATTGCACTACTCTTAGCATAAATTTAGCTCACACTCATGCATCTATAAACCCTAGGATAATGTTCCCATTACTTCTCGTCAACCACCGATAAGTTTGAGATGTTGATGTAATTTGGGGGTGACACTTCAATTCCAAAAACATCAACACCATATAGGGTTAGAAAGTTAGGAATATCACATAACTATTGTATGAAATGACTAACATAGCATGGAAAACCTTGTTAATTATGTCTAGATTGTTAACAAAGAATAAGAAAAGCTAATAAGAAAAGAGAAGGTACAAAAAAACAAAAGCAAATAATGGAGGTCACATTAGGATGATTTAATTTTGGCAACTGTAGTAAACTCTTATTGATGAGTATTGAAGGGTTACATGTATACCATGTAGACCTAATTTTAGAAAACATCGGATCTTATACATTCCTTGTATTATAAAAGGACGTTTCCCCCTTTAAGAGGCTTCATATTAATTATTTTCTATAATTCTCATGGAACAAAGTGATTTTTATTTCTCTTTTTATGTTATTTCGATGTTTAGTCCATAACTCATAATTTAAATATCTTCTAGTTGACTAAGTATCAAGAGCATACAAATCTAAGTTCGATAATTCCAAATTAGATTGGTAAACATCTTAGGCACACTCATCTTCACTAGCCATGATGTTTTCTTTCTATGATAGGAATGGAGTAATTATAGAAGCATTGTTGTCGCAAATATGACCTCTTAAAAAGCATTTCCATTCCTTGATTTTACTACCTAATAATATGTTGACCCTTACAACACTTATTTGAGAATGAGGAATCACATAAATGCGTTATTGATTAAAGGGTGTTTAAGATTCTATTTATTCTATTAGAGTTTGGAGTATCTAGGTTTAGAAATTTCAAATAATCTATATAGAGGAAGGGCTTTAGTGGCATTGGTTGATCTAGGTGGAGCAACTGAAGCAAGTGTGGTTATTATTGATAGTTTGCATTTATTTTTCAATCAAGAATGTGCAAGAATAAGAAGATGGATAAAGGTAAATTAAGCATGTGTATTGAGATTTCATCAATTTCTTGTATTGAAACATCACAAAATTAATTTGGGTTTAGGATTGTGCATTTAATAACATGAAAGTAGGTAATTTGAATAATCAAGTCACCACAATTTTTCAGTTGCCATCTTGTGGGACAATAGTGGTCCTAACCCTCTCCCTTTTGTTAAAACATTATGTAGAAAGTAGAACAAAATATTACCAATACGCTTTACTATCAACATCAATTTTAGAAATGGTATTACTATTGTGATTCTAAAAAAATCATTAAATAATATGCAATAAAAAGTTACTAAATAAAAACTATACTTGCTACCTAGTATACTATTTTAAAATAATTAATATATACTTGCTACCTAATATACTATTTTAAAATAAAGACTATTTTAAAATAATTAATCTTTATTTGGACAATTGAATCAATAGTAAAATCGTGATTTAAATTTAAATGAAATCTAAAACATCAACAAAAAAAATAAAACTCATAGAGTTACCCATAAATAATCTTCCAAAACAATTCTCCTCAACAATACTTTCAAAAAATGAAACATCTTAAAAAGAAATATAACATAATAAATAGAGTAACAAAAATACTAATATTAATGATAATATTTTATGGTTACTAACACATTGTAATAGAAAACATATCACATTATAACTATATTATCTAAATATATTTATATTCAAAACTGTCATTATGATAATCATCCTATCAATAAAATATTCTATTACATTTTATCAATTATCGAAATAAATACATTATTATTGTTTAAAAGATTTTGTGATACGCAAGTCTAGAGTACCGTCATAAATGAGTTGCAATAAGCGTAAAAGTTGTTATACACATAGACTAGGATCTCTATAAAATATTATAATATAATGAATAATAAATATATTATTATATTTTATAGATATTTGGTCATCAGTTTAGAAGTTTTCTCAGTAAAGATGACTCATGTAAGTTATGGTGAAAGATTCTCTGATTTAATAGAACATAGTTATATAAAATATTATTAATATAAATTAAATATAAATTTGTTAGCAGGTATAAATAAAATTGTATTTAAAAATATGCATATTACGTTTATATATTTATTAATTTTTATTTTTATTTTCTTATTTAGCTTCGTTATATTATAATGATTAATCTCTATTAAGTTTTATATAGTTTAGTAAATTTTAAGATAGTAAGAGATAATATTTTTATGTTTAAAAAAGAATTCAAAGAAGTGTTATCAAATTGCTATAATTTTGTTGAGTTAAAACGTTAAGAAGGTTGGTAGCACAATACATATTTTGAAATTTGGATTGAATTTGAGTAGAATATAGAAAATCTGAGAGAAAGTGCTTTTAGTTTTCGAGATAATTTTGGTTTTCAAGATTGGGGCTCATCACCACCTTATAATATCATACTTTCTTTTCTCCCTCTAGATATTTATTTCTCCACAATTTATCTTCACAATTTGGATATAATATTATTTTTAATATTATGTTAATTCTACAAGGTGATCTCCTCCTTTACTCCCTAATGATCTAGCCAAGGATAGACATCCTTATGTCAACCTCGCTTGAGTCAAAGGTGGGGGTTTTTACTAGAGTTAGGAGAAATTTTAGAAAATCTCTTGGCATCCATGTTGTATAAAATCTTATACATAAGATACCTAGTCATAATGATGCTTTCAATGGGGTAAAGGTTTGCTTTAATTAAGAAGATAGGGTAAGGAGTATTTCCTTTAATCATGAAGTCATAGGTTCTAAATTACTTTTGGATTTGTTTCATTCTTCCCTCATGAATATCTGGATATACTACAACCTCAAACCTCACATGCATATAAAAAAATGGAGGGATAAATGTCTCAAAGAGGAGTTTCTTCTTATCCCAAATCCAAATATCTTCCAACTTACATTTTTTTTTCGAAGCCCATAGTAAGCTTTCTAACCACCAATTATCGTTTTCTCAATGCTATAATTCCAATTGAGCTTATGGTGGTTGCCAACTCATAGATACTTGTATGAAGGAAATTCCTCCAAGGAGTTGTTTTCATAAATGAAAGTATCACAGGTGATCATTTTTTTATTTAATTATAATGATTTTCTTTTGTCAGTATTTACAGGCATATCCATCTTGGAGCAAAAAATCATGGAGGGTTTTGAGTTTTATGTTGAGATCTTAATGGTTGACGCAGGGTTACCACCGCTTACACTCACAATATGGATGTAAAATGTATAAGCACATTTTTCCTAGGAATTTTAACTCTCTAAGGAGTCAAATCTTCATTTACTAAGGTTTTAGGCCCCCTTTAATAGTCTCATGTGGAATGATTTATAGACTAAGAAAGTCTAATCATTAATCCACCTTTTCCTTTATATTGGAAACTCAATCACCCCGCTTAAACCTTCATTAACCTTTTATTGACCCATAAGCTGCATATATACCAAACTCCACTTCATAACTATGGTAAACAATGGACTTACCACATAAACCTTCTTTATCGCGTTATATTTCTATTATAATCCGTTTATAATAGAAATAACCACAAACACGCAATAACTTACCTTCTCCACCTTGGTACAACCTTTACACAGATGTAAATGCTACAATTTATCGCAATCGCAATTGCCATAGTCTGCGGTTCACATTAACACATGACTCTTCTCCTCTGATATGCAACTAACATAACGGACTTCAAATAACTTAAAGTCGCAACTATAATTATCGTCGGGTCTGCTCATCCTTGACTTTCCACAATGCTCTTCGACCTCTGCATTCTCCGATCTCCGATCCCCAATCGACTCGATCTCCATCATCCATTTCTTCCTTCGATCCAACGGCTATCGGTGCATCACTTTAATCGGCATTCCATTGCATTGTCTGCCAACCCTTCATCTCTGCGATTAAATTGCGACTGTCGATCTAGTGATTGATCCAATGGTTATTGCTTAGCCTGATTAATCAACTTGTGCGACAATCCTCCACCATCGATCTGCACTTAAAGGATCCGACGGTTCACAACGATTCCGGGTAGACATTAAGCACAAGAATTAACCACCCAATAAAGCGATTTCCTCTCTCCTCCTCGTTGCTACGTGTCCTCTGCTACGTGGAATCGAGTGACTAGTCCTTTTTACCACTTATGGTTTTGAGGCCGCCCGAAATACCACTTTCACTTATAAGCCTGCTTTGTCGCCGACTATCTTCCGCGCTCTTCCACAATACGATGACCGTTGATCTATGAGATCTAACTGATATTGTGCATCACCTCTACACTTCTCCACTCTTCTCTTTACTTATGTTTTAAGCTAGTTCTTCAACATTTCCTCTGTGGTTCAGGGTTCTTCAAAGGTTCTCGTCCTTTTGCTATTCTGCTTAACTCACTCGTGAGCTTGACTTCTGCGAATTCTCACATTGCTGTCTCTCTAGAGCTTCAGTCTGATCCTCCAACTGGATTCAAAGACCCATTATGATTCCTCTAAATCATTCTCTCCCTCTGCGTAATTCTACAGAACTCTGCCTGCAACCTTTGTTACAAAGCCTATGAATTCACACACAATTCAATCTATCAATACCTGTAAAGCACACACATAAATAGTTGGGATAAACCTCTATATTGATAAATATGAACAATTGATTACATATCGAGATTATCTATCTCTTAGGCCTGATCTTCAATATCAGTGGCCTCCTCCTCTTTATACTCTGCCCGTAGGCTTACATTTATACCAGAAAGGTTCTGTTGAACTAATTCTGGTTCAGATCCTTAATCCACTGAACTAACTCCCAAATGTCCTCTAAGTCTACTTCTAACTCCAGTGAATCCCTAAGAATCCTCTCTAGTTTCTCGAATCATGAAACTACCTTAAGAGTTATAATTGACTTATAACTCTCTTGTCATTATTAACCACTCATGTTCTCCTTCATTCGAGAGCATCTACAAAATATCTCACATTATCTAATTAATTTCTATGCTACTCACTCAAAAGCCTAAATATTACATTAATTCAACACTTAGGAATCCAACTTCCTTAAAACACATGACCCCCCTATGTCTACTAAAATACAATGATTTTCCTTGGGTTGAATGCTCCTACATCAGACTCCCAAAGTAGAAATTATTCATGATCTCCTGATCATGTATCTTCATAAGTTGATAGAAAACCTCCAGGGTCCCAAACTTTAGTTTGTAGCTACCCAAATGTCGTGCTCCTTTGTTGTTGTTGTAAGTCTGTTGTCTTCTGTTTCATCCTCCTCTCCTTGTCAATCGGGTTTCGAGTTCTGATTGATCATCCTTCATGCTGCAATCAATTTTCTCCACATGGACTGTTTCATCATCAATTGCTATAATTCTTAAATCTCTGTCTCCAATTCATCCTTGGACTGGTCCATATTCCGCCTCTTACTTCTTCCTCTTTCTCTTTGCTTCAGGTTGTTGCTGTTGTCCACTAACTCTTCAAACTGTTGTTGGTTACTTTCACTTTATAGTTGTTGGTTTACTTTTTCTTCTACTTTTTCTCTTGCTCCAATTTTTGCTTTGACTCCTACGCTTACTGCCTCCCTTTCATCCTTACCATCTTTCATGATTATTTCTATCCGCACTAAATCATGACTTTCCAGCATTCTCTCTAGTAATTGAGCATCTCTGTTCCATGGATTAAATTATTCCACAAAATCTTCTTCTTTCATCTTTATTTGACTGCTCATTTGTGACAAATTTCCTCCAACACCTACAACTAAACCTGCACTCACAAAACAAACTTTAAAATAAAAAACATAAGGCTTTTGCGCCTTATCTTCATTTGGAAACAATTCAATTTGTTGCTCTGTTTCTTTCTCCTCTGTCAGCACATCAGTATGTTGATTCAACCTCTTTAAAGAATTCTCTAAAGAACTCTTAAGAATGTGAGCTAGTCTCTCTTCCACATCATCTGCTCTAATGATGTCTTCCTACTCTTGTTCACTCTAGTGAACTTATTCCTCTATAATCACATTGTCATACTCTGAATTTCCTAGCAAATATTCCAGCAATGCAATTTCTCTGTGACACTTCACAAGTATTTCATCATCACCTATAATCCCTGCATTTATAAACGAATTGTTAGTTTGAAAATTACAAGGCTCAAAAGTTTCAATTGTTGTTTCACATATTAATTCTTCAAATTGAACTTCATCTCTTTTTCACACAAGAAATTGTCCCTGTGTTGTAACAGTTTCATTACTGAGTTCTTTCCGCTGCAATAAGTCGCTGCCTTCCTCATTCAAGAGAGATTCTCCCTTAACCTTTACTCCAGAGTATTCATCTTCTGAAAGATACTTTTCCATACTTTTGACAGCTTCAAAAGATTGCTCATCCTCTGCAAAACCCTCCTTTGGTAGTGAACAATCATCAGATGTTCTTTCTCCCAAGGTTAAATCCTTTGCATAGGTTTCTTCCTTCTTAACAACTTCCATGGCTATTTCCATTGTGCCTATCATCATGGTGAATTGATGACCCTTTACTATGTTTTCAGCTAACATAGTCTCTTCTTAAAGTTTTCCTTTAATCTCTTGTTGTTTACCTTCTCCAAGAGCTATCCTTGTCTCACCATCTACATAATTTGATATTCTCCTGTATTTGTTCTGCATCTACAGACAAACTATCAATTTTAAAAACATAAGACCCTATGGTCCCACTTGATGTTACAACCATCATATCTCCTTGTTGTTCCAAGTTCTCTTTATGACTCAGAAATTCTTTGACGGTCTCCTCTTCAATCTCCTCAAGCCCTTCACTTGGCTGCCTGATATCTTTCCCCAACTGTATATGAGACCTATCTATCTCATCTGCTTCCATAACAGAATTTAGATTCTGCTTGTCTTCTTCCTCCTTTTTCATGTCAATGTCAGCAAATTGTCCTTCACATGTTTCACTTGCAAACATAGACAAATTGTTAGATTTAAAACAATGTGACCCTTTGGCCTCACTTGAAGTTTCAGTCTCCAAGTCTTCATCTTCACTTAGAACTTCACTCTATTCTGCTTCACAAATGGACACTTTCATTTTCAAATCCAACTCAACTTGTTTGAGTTTTTCCATCAACCACCTTACTTGCCTCTGCTGTAGCCTTCTCTGCAACTTATGCCACTTCACTGGCTTCTTCCTCAAGACCCAACCTAGTCTCTGGCTTTCCTCTAGTATCATCATCAATACAATGAGTTGTTCTTTCATCTCTACAATCTCTTTGTCAATTTCCTCTTGACTCAATATCTTGCCATTTTCCTTGGCATCCTCTTTCTTCATCTTTATTCTACTGTGGTCTTCCTCAGAACCTCTGCTATGACTATCAATAGCCATATTCTTCTCTTCTCTCTTCATGAGCTCTTCACTCACTTACTATGAGCTGCATTAAAGCCTCTGCAACAACAAGTCCTCCCTGCTACCTCTTACCTCACCAAGTTATCCTCTATACTTGGTCTTTTGGCAAGTCCTTGGTTCTCTATCTCTGGAACCTCTTTTGAGCACTTCTCTCTGCTCCCTCTAGGCTTCAAATCATCTTCCTCTCTAAGAACACAACTGTCCTCTTATGTTCCAATCACCATGAAATAGTTGGTTCTGACCACCTCTTCTTTCACTTAGAAAGTCTTACCAGCTTTCTTCATCCTTAGCAGTTCTACCCACATCCTCTATGGAATTGCCTTTGTGATCTACAACAATACTTCTACAGTAACAAGTCTTCTTCTTGCTACATATGTTCTACTATGATTCTCTCCTCTTTTGATCTTAGTCTCTTAGCATTTCTCTAGTTCTTTCCTCTGGAAACAATTCAGGCACTCCTTGCTCTAGATGTTGCAACCTTCTCACCTTCTTTTTTTGTTATCTGTACATCAATGTACAAACATACATTCTCTAATCAAATCAAAACAGAACATATCACCTCACCTTCAAGATCTCTGCATGATCTTGTTCCACCATTCCTCCTGTACCTTGTATGGATTGTCCTTTGTTTCTTACATCTGTAAGTTCTGCTACACATCACCTCTATGTGCCTACTTTCTATCATATTAGAATTTTATCCTTCCTTTCTTGCATAAACATCTTAACACATAACTCTGTACTCAATTCTTTCACATAGAATTTCTTTGTTCTGTTTTAACACTAGTTGTTTCATTTACAATTCAGCTCTGATACCAAATGACGCAGGGTTATCCCTGCTTACACCCACAGTATGCATGTATAATGTATAAGCACATTTGTCCTAGGAATTTTAACTCTCCAAGGAGTCAAATCTTCATTTACTAAGGTTTTAGGCCTTCTTTAATAGTCTCATGTGGAATGATTTATAGACTAACAAAGTCTAATCATTAATCCACCTTTTCCTTTATATTGGAAACTCAATCACCTCGCTTAAACCATCATTAACATTTTACTAACCCATAAGCCGCATATATACCAAACTCCACTTCTTAACTATGGTAAACAATGGACTTACCACATAAACCTTCTTTATCACGCTATATTTCTATTATAATCCGTTTATAATAGAAATAACCACAAACACACAATAACTTACCTTGTCCACCTTAATACGACCTTTACACATATATGGATGCTACACTTTATCGCAATCGCAATTGCCATAGTCCACGGTTCACATTAACACATGACTTTTCTCCTCCGATATGCGACTAACATAACGGAATTCAAATAACTTAAAGCCGCAGCTATAATTATTGAAGGTTCTGCTCATCCTTTGCTTTCCATAGTGCTCTCCGACCTCTACATTCTCTGATCTTCGATCCCCGATTGGCTTGATCTCTACTGTCCATTTCTTCCTCCAATCCAATGGCTATCAACGCATTGCTTTAATCGGCATTACATCACATTGTCCGCCACACCTTCATCTCTACGATTAAAAAGCGGCCGTCGATCTAGCAATTGATTCAATGGTTGTCGCTTAGCCTGATCAATCAACTTGTGTGACAATCCTCCACCGTTGATCTGTAGTCAAAGGATCTGACGGTTCACAATGATTTTGGGTAGACATCAAGCACGAGGATTAACTGCCCGATAAAGCGGTTTCCTCTCTCCTTCTCGCTGTTATGTGTCGTCCACTAAGTGGAATCAGGTGACTAGTCCTTTTTACCACTTATGGTTTTGAGGCCGCCTGAAATACCAATTCCGCTTATAAACCCTCTTTGTCGCCAACTATCTT
>APFE030960648.1:0-25973 GCA_000404065.3 Pinus taeda
AGGGGGGGTGGATGAGGTGGAACGGTCAATGAAGGGGGAAGGGGAGAAGGCAGGGGGAGTTAGTGAGGAGGGGATGACATGGGGGTTGGGGGGTTAGGGCAGTTAGAGGACGTCTAACGGGAGGAAGCAACGAAGGAGGAATAGGCGAATGATGAGAGGTATGAGGATGCAGAGGTGGTGAAGTTGGAGGAGGTGTGAGGTGAAGGATTGGGAGGAGGAGGCAAGAGGTGGAAGAAGAGGAGGAGGATGAGACAGAGGTGGGGGTGGTGAAGGAGGAGGAGAAGAGCTAAGAGGTGGAAGAGGCAGAGGGGCAATAGGTGGAAGAGGAGGTGGAGTGGGGGCGAGACTCAGAGGAGAGGGAATGGATGAGGTAGAAGGGCGACAAAGGAGGAGGTGAAGGGGGAGGGAGAGAAGGTGGCAGGAGGGGTGAGTAGGGGGAAGAGGGGCGGGTTGGGAGGGGTGGTACGGCTGGAGGAGGGAAAAGGGGAGGAAGCGATCGAGGGGGAAGAGGTGAATGAGGAGGGGTAGGAGGAGGCGAGGGAGGTGAAGGTGGAGGAGATGCTGGGAGGAGGAGTGGGAGGATGGGGGAAGAGGTGGCAGAAGAGGTGGAGGAGGAGAGGTATGGCAGGATGGGGAGGGAGGGGGGAGGGTGAGGAGGAGGTGGAAGAGGAAATGGTGGGAGGTGGAGGAGGAGGAGGGAAAGGAAGAGGTCGAGGGGGAAGACGCGTAGGTGGAGGAGAAGGTTAGGGAGGAGAGAGGCACCAGGGGATGCAGAGTGGAGGGCGAGGGTGACAAGGTTGATGGTAGAGGTGGAGGAGGAAGAGGCAGATGAGGAGGGCAAGAAGGGGCAGGATGGGGGGTAAGGAGGATGGGATAGAGGGCGAAGAGAGGAATGTGTAAGAGGCAGAGGAGAAGAGAAGGAGAAAAATAGTTGTAAAGAAAAAAATCATCTTGTTTGAAATTCTCCTTGGAAATTAATGTAGGGAGGGTATTCTCTAAGTGAACCTACAATTTTAGTGTGGTGTACACGTGTAAGTGTGGAGAATTAAATAGGTTATAACATTCTAGAACAACAATTCTAAACTAAACTTTAAAACAATAATGAGAAAGGAGGCTTTCCTCAACAATGTTAAGATAATTAAATTTCACAAGAATTCCTTGCATACCTCCAGTGTCATACCTTGAGGAAACGACATTGAGATTAGCATCCCATCTCCATCACTTCCATTGTAACTTACTAATTGTGCTACCATATTCCATCAAATGATCAATTGAGCTTGCTCTTAAAACAATTCCACACGACCTTGGAAACTAATAGGAATCACAGACCTTGCGATGCTATGAAATCTACATGAAGTGATATGGCTTTGTACAAGGAAATTATGTAAAGAATGCCAACAAAAGAAGAGAAATTATCTCCTTTATCCACTCACAATGTCCAACACTTGAAGTTTTCTATCCAAAACCTAACAATGCAATTATGCTTCCTACTTTTGATTTTCTTAAATACGAAAAAAATTAAGTAGGTGAATTAAAAGAAGCAAACGGTTTAATTTTGGTTTAAATAAATAATTACAAAATGAAATTATAAAAATAAACTATTGTTTAAATAGAAAAATGTAGGATGGTGACCCTCAAATTTAGAAGGCTGATTCCATTCTATGAGTTGTCCCAATCTTTTTCTTCATATATAGAATAAAAATAGATTCCAAAATGAAATGTAGATAACTTATGAACAACCAACAATGTGTTTGGTCATTATTTAGTATTACTAACATCGTATTGTAAATTAAAAATTAGTGCTATAATTCAAAAAGGAAAGAGTAAACTTTTACAGATCGAAAAAACAAATAACATTCTCTTACAAAATATGACATTTTATAAAAAAGCATATAAATATCATAATTACATTTTGAAATATATTTTTTTATATATTTATTCGCTCATATCTAAAAAAATAATAAAGTTTTATAAGGTTTTATTTACTTATTTTATAAAATTTAATGATAAAAATTTAATTTTATGAAATTATTTATTGTAAAATAATTTTAATTACCATGGGGAAGTTGTGAGATTATGTTGTGAAACCTAGATATAAGAGAATATGATGTGTGGAATAAAGACCTAGTATACTAAATTTTTTCTTTTTGTAAGCCACATTAAAATTATGGCCAATTAGCATCCTACAACTAAAATATCTTAGTTCTATTTTTGGTGTATTTATTTGAAATGTAGAAATCACTAGGAAACATCCATGCTTGTAATTTTATTTCAAATTGGTAAAAGATTCTTCAATGCTTTCGTTTATCTTCCTTATACAAGAATTTTTACACTCTTTGTTACTTCCTTATTTCTATATATAAGTGTTTTATGACTGGAATTCTAGTTTGAATAAGTTGGCAAGAGAGAGGTGGTACATGTATTTAAAGACTTCTAATTAGGATTTAAAGGGTTCTTAATGACTATAACTTCAAAAAAGAGGAAACATTTGGATAGGTAATAAGAGTAATTAAACAATTGTATTAAAGTTTGTTAGCTATGGCGTGGGAAGAAAGTAGCAATAACTCCTGTATACAATTCAGACTTATGTGATTATCAAGGGTTGATCCAAAAATGGAATTCATGCATAAAGGATATTGTGTGGTTGGAATGCATGTGGTGAGTAGGTAAATAACATTTTAGTGTAAACCTTTTAACAAAGTTTAAATTCAAAATTTGGACGTCATAGAAGGAACCTCTAACTAGAAAATGACCACATGGAATTATCTGAGAGAGTAATAACTCCACTAAATTGGATTTATAACTGTTGATATTGCTAGAAAAATGTAGCTCCAATAGGAGATTGCTAGGAAAAAACTTTGAAGGGTTTGGAGTGAGGATTAAATTTGCAAAAGAAAGACTTGCAGATCTTTGAAGAAGATTGTTTGCTAAGATCTCATGTGCTAGGATGATGAAGATGATGAGTTATTGGAGGAAGGAGAGGAAATTTTAGAAGAAATGATGGGATATAGATAGAAGTGCTAGTGCTTTCTGCACATCCATCTTCCTCCGAGAATCTCCAAATTGGAATAAAGATGAAGGATTTACCTTATGAATGCTATGATAAGAGGGAATAAACATATCATTAAGGACCATAAAACAATCAAATATTTTAGGTAAGCGCTATTTATCCTAACAATAATAGGAGGAAAAATATAATAAAGGTGAAATTGGAAATAACTGTCCATCAATATGGGCCCATAAAAAAAGTAAAATGTTGAATCCCACGTATGTTTGGTAGAGTATGAGTTATCATATTTAATGGTTGATGTAGTCAAGTATAACACAAGAATATCTCGGAGTTCTCACTGGAAATGAATTTAATCACCCTTGATGTACAAGGGTCACATGTACGAATAGAGAAAATAGAGAGAGTAGTGAAGGATAGTATAATAGCTCTTAGTAGGACAAAGTTTGTTTGAAAAACACGAATCTTGATAAATTCCTGAAGGGAGAAAATATATATCTTCTTCATAACTGGGAGGAAGCTAACTAAGATATTCAATTATTAGATACCAAGTCGTATAAAAAAAATTGGGGCTAACATTTAGAGTGGCTTAATTTTCTATGATTTTTCAAAAGAATACAATTTGTTAATTTTTATTTTATCGAAAGATGGTTTGCACAAAATTTATACTAAAAAATATTTTAGCTTAAAAATCATTAGGAATATAAATACTTTTAAGAAAACATAACCAAACATGTTATAATATGCATAATAGGGAGGAGTAAGAATAACCAAGGTTTATAAAATTTAAAAAAAAAAACCATCCTTAAGATTTCCCCTACTTGATAGAACCCTTATAGAAGAAATAAAAATGGTTCTAGTTAAAAACGAGGAAAATATATAAAAAAATTAAGTGAGTAGAAAGGAAGAAAACATGAAACGTTGTTGATTAAAACTAGCATATGGGGATAATCAATGGAGAATATGTTGATTAAAACTAGCATATGTGCAATTTGTGAGTCTCTGTGACATATTATTCATGACAACCCTCAATGCAAACAATGTGTACTTTTCATGATGTTTTATCTTTTAAACAAGAAAATGCACAATTCAACTAAATACACACTTACACAATTTCAAATAAACAAACAAAAATGGTACAATTTCAATTCAAAATATAAGCTTAAATACATAAAACATTTTCAAAAGAACAAACATATATATACAATTTTGAATAAGTAAAAAAGCTTAAAAAACTAAATAATGAAATGCAATACAAGAAAAAAAGCTTAAAAAACTAACAAATAGCAAATAAAAAACAAATGGTTTGTTAATTACAGAGATATTTGGCGAATTACATAACGGAGAATTCGCAATTGATGCGAAACTGATTGCGGAGGATTGAAGCGAAAGAGTGTTATATATAACAGAGAATGCCCAGTTGACGCAAAAGAGATTATTATTAATTTAAAAGCTGAAATAAATCACTGATAAGAAATAGTAAGTCACAGAGCCTCTGCCTTAAATCCATGGTAGATGCACACGGCAGCAGAAGGGTAATAGAAATTATTGACGAGGAAATGGAGGCTTAAATCGATGATCCATGGCTGATGAACATACCACAAGGGAAATAGAAATTACTAAGGTGGAAATAGAGGCTTAAATCCATGGCTGGTGCACACAGTACAAGGGAAACAAAAATTACCGAGGAGGAAATAGAGGGTCAAATCCACGACTGATGCACAACGACAATAGAAATTATTGAGGAGGAAACAGAGGCTTAAATCCATGCCTGATGCACAAGGGTAAAATTATTGAAGAGGAAACAGAGGCTTAAATCCATGGTCGATGCACAAGAGTAAAATTATTAACGAGGAAACATATTCTTAAATCCATGACCAATGCAAATGGCTCAATACACAACAAGTGAGTAGAGAAAAAACAAAAACCTAGCAAACAAGGAACACAATACACAACAACCATGGGTTAAACTAATAAAAAAAAAAGAGATTATAGAGGAAAACCAAATACAAAGCTATGAGAAGTCATTTAAAAACCCAGTCCCAGTCGTGCTTGAATTCGGAAGGGATAAATTGGGGCAATGAAGGAAAAATTAAATTTGATAGAAATTATTGAGGAAGCAGAGCCTTAAATTCAATATAAAAATGGCTCAATACACAACAAGTGAGTAGAGAAAAACCAAAAACCCAGCAAACAAAGAACATAATACACAACAATCATGGGTTAAACTAATAAAAACAAAAGAGGTTATAGAGGAAAACCAAATACAAAGCTATGAGAAGTCATTTAAAAACCCAGTCCCAGTCGTGCTTGAATTTGCAAGGGATAAATTGGGGCAATGAAGGAAAAATTAAATTTGATAGAAATTATTGAGGAAGCAGAGCCTTAAATTCAACATAAAAATGGCTAAAGAAAAGTCATCTCTACATACCTCTTCAACGAGGTAGGTTTTGACTTTGAACAACAGCAATGTCAACCACCTCTTTCATTTTTCCATTCATTTCCCCGCAACGTCATCCTTTAATTCTTTCGAATAGCACCAAACAAGTTACAAGGCAATTTGCATTCATACCTGATGCAGGAGCATCCAACTCACCGTAATTGGGAAAAATTCCAACCAGGTTCAAAGGCTATTGATCGATTGGATTGTTTAAATTTTTACTCTAATAATTTTTCTTTTAGTTTGTTTTACAGAGTCAGTGAATTTAGACATCTCTTTTTACTTTAGTTAGAATTATTGTAGCTCAGTTATTAGTTAAGGAATGATCCGTTAAATTAGGGAAATAAGAACCAACTGTTCCTCCAAGCCTTGAAGTGCCAAGTGATTATAATTATTAACAAAAATAGTATGTCTGTAACCATAATCTATATCAGTTGGATTAACTGCAAAGATCAACTGAAAATAGAGAAATATAAACAAATCAAATGTAAGAGCAGAGGGTTCAGTTGAATGATAAGAGAAGAGAAATAGAGAGTGTCAGAAGCATTCAAAAAAGAAAGTTATTTGTCCATCTATATCATCTTTATTAATATTTGCCCAAATGAAATTTTTTTCTTTACAGCTTGATAAACTACCATACAAATAATATTTATCAAATTGCTGTTGCAAGCATTCAAATATGAATCACAGTGAAATATTAAACAACCGGATGAAGTCTCAGTAATCTACAGTCACAAATGACAGACAACAATACATTTATTTAACATTGTTTTCGCACACAGTCGAATAGGAATCTCGGCATATAACACCCAGAAATCAAAGGTGAAGAAATTGCGTACAAGAGTCAACCGTTTCCAGTGTTCAAAGTCATAAAGAGCAATCACAGAACATAGGCGGAATACAAATGCAAGTAGGTAATGACGCTGTATATTTTATTTTCCTTTCATAAATTTCATTTTATAAAGTCGAAGGACCACAAATACAGTGACTATTGTTAAAGCGACAACGACTCCATTGAAAAAAAAAAGTCCGCTACCATACATACAGTAAAGTACGACATATAGTCGGAAAAACTTTATAAACCAGAAAACCCTGAACTAGGGTTTGACAAAACCGACCGAAAACGACTCCCATCTCTTGTAAAACTTAATACAGGAGCAAACGAAAGAAATACAACCAAGTTAAATTCATACAGCGACCAAAGGACCTGAGAAAGATCGCAGAACCTTAACATTAAGCAAAACTACAACCAGACGTTTGGGATTGAGGCCTACCCAAGAAAATAAGTGACTGTACAAGCTAAATACTGGAGGATACGCCGCCCAGGTTTCCAACATCAACCTGCAAACATCAACCCATCTACATTACAACGAAAGCAGCGAGGGGAATTCCAAGAAAAAGTGTGAACGCCTTTGGAGAATTAGAAATATAGTGAAATTACCTGGGAGAGCGAAGCCGAATACAACGGTGTGACATCCTGAAGAATTTGGGTGACTGTAGACCAGAGGAACAAAGTGGGTTAGTTCTAGAAAGAGAAGCCGAGCAAGATTGAAACAGGGACAGGAGTATTTACCTATTCCAAACGAAGGACGCGCGCCCGAAAAGTCCTGTGCTCGAAGGCAAATACAGTGCCGCACTGTGAGAGACCCAACCAATAGCAAGCACATAATACCCAACTAGATTCGAACCAGAGACAACAAGGTTCCAAGAAAACATAGCAAAACCACAGTGATTTCCAGAAACGGCTACAAAACCTTGACCAAGAACCACGAGATACACAAAGACAACAATATATAACAACCAACAACAAGTGCTTAACAAATACCTTAAGAAATCTGCGCATGTAAGGAAGGAAAGAAGAGAAATACTCAACGAGGTCAAACCACGGAACCGAGCCGAATAGCCATCAAAACCAAATGCCATTTCCATTAAAATTGCAAGCAGGTTGAATAGAGGAGGGGCCAAGTTTTGCTCGTACAAAGAGTTGCACATACCAACAGAGCAGAGTATATAACATTCTACTGAAGAAACCCAAAAGCCCTCGACTAGAACAAATAACCTCAGAGCGGAAATAACGATGGAACAATCCAGAACATGCCATAATGAACAAGGGTTAAGGCGCAAAGGGCAAGTGGGAGCAGTCTCGAGACGGAGTACAGATATTTACTGCATACATTAACTCTCCAGCTACCAACTCACATAAAAATCCCGCGGACAAACACAGTTAAGATTTTTATTTGCCACGTATACATTTTCCTTCCGTGTGTAAAGTGTAAAGTGTAGGCCTTTTGGGCTAGGTTACACCAGAGTGGTATCAGAGAATTGAGTTAAAGAGATTTGAAAAAAATGGATGTAGGTAGATGAGGATGAGGCTGAGGTGCTCGTAGAATGGCAGATGAGGCATTACGAGAAGAAATCAGAGTTCTTACTGCTCGTTTGGACGCAGTAGAGGGGGACAGGAGAAGAGATCCAGAAATGGGCGATGTGAGTGAAGAAGAAGTAGAAGTGGCAGCAGATGGACCTGAAGGTGAATCAGCAGAAGTGAAATTACTGAAGTCTATCTTATTGTCGAACAGCAGACCAAAACTAGAACTCCTGACATACGATGGTAGTTTGTCTATTGATTTTGTGTTAGATTGGATTAGTGAGATGGACAAGTATTTTGAATGCGAGGAAGTTAATGAAGACTGTAGAGTCAAATTTGCAGAAAAAAAGATGAAAGGACACGCAGCTCTGTGGTTTGATAGTGTCCAGAATGAGAGGAAGAGGTTGAACAAAACATCGATTAAAACTTGGAAAAGGATGGTCGCTAAATTAAAGGGCAGATTTATGCCAAGGGATTATCAAATCGCGTTACATAGACAAGTACAAAACTTGAGACAGAGGGGACTGACTGTGAAAGAGTATGCAGAGGAATTCTACCGAGTGAGTTTGCGAGCCGGATATACAGAGGATACGACAGAAAGGATAGCCAGATATGTTAATGGATTGAGGATGGATATTTTGGATGAAATAAGTATTTTGTCTCCAAATAATACTGAGGAGGCATACCAGAGCGCAATTAAAGCAGAGGAGAAAATTAACCGAAGACAGAATGCCTGGAGAGGATGAGGGTCTACCAGAGGGAGAGGCCGGTCCTATGGCAGGGGCCCGACTGCCAGCAACAGCGAGGAAGATAGCAGTTCGAGGACTTCGGGAATAGCAGAAAAAGGAGATGGAACGAGAGGTGGCAAATCGTTCCAACGCGGCAGAGGAAATGGCCATGGAAGGGGAACTGGTTATCAATGCTATAGATGCCACAAGTGGGGGCACCGTTCGTTTGAGTGCCCAGAAACAGATTCAGCTGGACAACGAGGCGCGTATGTGGCGCAACCAAAGGAAACAACAGCACCCCCTCAAGAGGCAGAGAATGCCCCAGAAATGGGAGAAGCTTATTGCTGCATAAGGTATTACTGAAACCAGTTGATGAGAGTGTCGAACAGACGCAGCGGAAAGCTCTGTTCAGGACAATTTGCAAATCAGAGGGTAAGTGTTGTAAGATGATAATCGACAGTGGAAGTACAGACAATTTGGTATCCACGGAAATGGTGGAAAAGTTGGGGCTGAAGCGTTTAAAACACCCCATTCTGTATAGAGTTTCATGGTTACAAAAGGGGCACCAGTTACTGGTGGACGAGCAAAGTGAGGTTGAATTTAAAATAGGTCAATATAAGGATAAAATTATTTGTGACATCATGTCGATGGACGTATGTCACATATTATTGGGCAGACCTTGGCAATATGATAGGAAGGTGACACACGATGGAGTGATGAACTGTTATAAGTTTGTGAAAGATGGGGTCAGGCATACCCTTGTGCCTATCAGAGAAGAGAAGGAAACAACTGGAGAAAACGAAACCAAAGCATTTCTAATGAGTGGAAAACAATTTTTAAAACAGGTTGAGAATAGTGAAATAAGTTATGATATAGTCAAAAAGACAAGGATAGTCCTCTTACATACAGAGATAATAGATTTACCCGTGGAAATACAGCGTATGTTGGAAGAATTTACAGATATTGTAGTAGACCACTTGCCAAACAAGTTACCCCCCAAGCGGAGTATCAGCCACCATATTGACTTTATACCCGCAGCCAGCTTACCAAATAAAGCAGCCTATCGAATGATCCCCAAGGATAATGAGGAAATCAGGAAACAAGTGCAAGAACTATTGGACAAAGGTTTAATCAGAGAAAGTTTGAGCCCATGTGCTGTGCCAACAGTCCTCGCCCCCAAGAAGGGAGGAGACTGGTGGATGTGCACTGATTCTAGGGCCATCAATAAAATCACAATCTGGTACAGATTTTCGTTACCGCATATGGATGATATGATGGACTCTTTAAGTCGGGCAGCTTACTTCTCAAAAATAGACTTAAAAAGCGGATATCACCAGATTCAGATACGAGAAGGAGACGAGTGGAAAACAACTTTTAAAACAAATGAGGGATTATATGAATGGCTCGTTATGCCATTCGAGTTGAGCAATGCACCCAACACATTCCTGAGGCTCATGAATGAGATGTTGAAGGAGTATATTGGGGAATTTGTATTAGTTTATTTAGATGACATCCTTATTTTCAGCAAGACGAAAGAAGAACACTTCTGGCATGTGCGCAAAGTGTTGGAAAAACTACAGCAAAACAAGTTATTAATAAATTTAAAGAAATATACGTTTCTGAAAAGATAATTAATTTATTTGGGATTTGTGATAGCAGAAAACGAATTAAAAATGGATCCGGAAAAGATAACAGCAATAGTAAATTGGCCGTCACCGAAAAATTTATTTGAGGTACGTAGTTTCCATGGATTGGCAAGTTTCTAGAGAAAGTTTATTAAGAATTTTAGCGAATTTGTGCTCCTATGTTAAACAACATGAAAAAGGCCAGCCAACCTTTTCGATGGACAGAAGAAGTAGAAAAAAGTTTTCAACTGTTGAAAAGGAAGATTACGGAAAGACCGATTCTCAGGCTACCAGATTTTCAGAAATTATTTCAGTTACGTTGTGATGCTAGCGGAACAGCGATCGGGGCTGTACTCAGTCAGGAGGACAGGCCTGTAGCATTTTTCAGCGAAAAGATGAATGAGAGTAGGTAGAAGTACTCCTCATATGACAAAGAATTTTTCACAGTGGTACAAGCTTTAAGACACTGGAGGCATTATTTGTTAGGGAACGAGTTTGTGATGTTTTCAGACAATTCTGCATTGCAATATGAAATGCAGCAGCATAAACTCAATCATAAACATGCCAAATGGGTGGAGTACTTATAGAGTTTTAATTTTGTGCTAAAACATATTAGTGGACAAGCAAACAAGGTGGTCGACGCATTAAGTAGAAAATATCTACTTTTGGAGGAGAGTGATGTACAGGTTTTGGGTTTTGAACATTTACGAGATCTCTACAAAACAGATACAGATTTCAGAGAAGCCTATGAGGAGTGCCAGAACCGTTTGATAAGGGGTAATAGTCCTTGGTTAGATTACAATATACAGGAAAAATTGCTATTTAAGGGAGGACAATTGTGTATCCCCAACTGTTCCATGAGGGAGAACATTATTCGCGAAAAACACAGTGGGGGTTTGGCTGGAGACTTCAGTATAGATAAAACCTTGGAGCAACTTAGTCATTTCTATTTTTGGCCAAGAATGAGACGAGACGTACAAAGTTTTGTGATGAAGTGTAAGGTGTGTCAATTAGCGAAGGGACACAGCTAGAACACAGGATTATATATGCCATTACCTGTTCCAGGCAGACCTTGGGATTCGGTTAGTCTAGAATTTGTTTTGGGACTACCAAAAACACAGAAAGGTTATGATTCAGTGATGGTAGTGGTGGATCGTTTCTAAAAAATGGCACATTTCATACCTTGTCGGAAAACTAGTGACGCCACTCACGTGGCCCACTTGTTGTTTAATGAGATTGTCAGCTTACACGGGTTACCAACAACCATCCTATCGGACACGGACGTGAAGTTCACGGGACATTTTTGGCGTACCTTATGGAAAAAAATGAACACCCAATTAAGATACAATTTTGATTATCACCAGCAAACCGACGGGCAGACAGAGGTTGTGAACAGAAGTTTGGGAAACCTGTTACAAAACTTAGTCGGGGAGAATTCATGTATGTGGGACCGAGTGCTAGTGCAAGCAGAGTTTGCTTACAACAATTCGCCAAATCGTAGCACGGGTCTCAGTCCCTTTCAGATGCTATATGGAATGCACCCTCGTGGAGTGCATGAACTTCGAGATCTTGGTTTACAGGAACGAAGGAGTGCAGGTGGAGAAGATTTTGCTAATGCAATGAGGGATTTACACGAATAGGTGAAAGCAAAATTATGGGACATCAGCTCAAAATATAAACAACATGCAGATCTAAAGAGAAGAGAAGTTCATTTCGAGGTGGGGGACGAAGTCCTGGTACACTTGCGTAAGGAACGTTTCCCTAAGGGTACGTACAATAAACTAAAGTACAAAAAGATAGGAACTTGTAAGATCTTGCGAAAATTTTCGGCAAATGCCTACGAAATACAACTACCACCCGGAATAGGCATTTCACCTATCTTCAATACAGCAGATCTGTTTCTGTATACAGGCGATCTGATGGAGGAAAAGAAAGATGGACTCGGACAATCCACGCGGAACACCAAGGAAGATGGGAAAACTTGGAAAAGAAAGATTCCTTATGTCCAACCCCATGAGATCGAAGGCATCCTCGAAACTCAGGTAGTTAGACGTACTCGGCGAAAAAATTATTTTCAGTACCTCGTCAAGTGGAAGAACCGTCCGATTGAGGACAGCTCATGGCTTGACGCCAGGCAGATTGAACAAACAGGAACATCGGTCGAGGAGCTCCTGAACCGGAGTCATAATCTCTTTTCACCCCGAGAGCCTGATGTAGGAGCATCCAGCTCACCGTAATTGGGCAAAATTCCAACCAGGTTCAAAGGCTATTGATCGATTGGATTGTTTAAATTTTTACTGTAATAATTTTTCTTTTAGTTTGTTTACAGAGTCAGTGAATTTAGACATCTCTTTTTACTTCAGTTAGAATTACTGTAGCTCCATTATTAGTTAAGGAATGGTCCGTTAAATTAGGGAAATAAGAACCAACTGTTCCTCCAAGCCTTGAAGTGCCAAGTGATTATAATTATTAACAAAAATAGTATTTATGTAACCATATTCTATATCAGTTGGATTAACTGTAAAGATCAACTGAAAATAGAGAAATATAAACAAATCAAATGTAACAGGAGAGGGTTCAGTTGAATGATAGGAGAAGAGAAATAGAGACAGTTGTGCTAATTTAAATTTCAGATTTACAAGCAAATGCTTTTCAATTGCTTCTTGTGCATGTTTCTCTTATGGTGTTCATGATTAGAAACATGTAAATTTTATCAAGTTTTAGGTGAAATACATGAGAAAAATAGCATTAAAAACAAGTGTTGAAAAAAATTAATGAAAAGTACAGCAAACAATCAACATGAACTCTTAACACAGTGTTTCGATGAAGGATTTCACCCATCCTGGGCTACATCTCCTTGGTCTAGCATCCATGGTCTGGGCCTCTGTATTAGCTCAATGTGGTAAAAAAAATGTTGTTTAGAAAACTATACTGCTCCTTAAACCTTATTCAATGTGTTGAGGATGCTCAAATTAGCTAGGAACACCTTTTTTTTAGCTCAATTTGTTCAAATTTTGCTTCAGTTGTGGTAAAAAAAGCTTTCCCTAGGAAAAATCCTCTAAAACTGGAGGAACTTCAATTGACTCCACTAAAACTGGAGTTAGCACCAATTCTGGAGGTCTTCCATAATTTCTGCCAAGTTAAACTAGAGTTAATTAATTTTAAAACGCACTTAATTAACCACTAAACGTGATTAACGCAAACCACATTTTTAATAACCGTTAACTTCGGTGGTGTTGGTGGAGGCGAACACATGCAATGGCATAATGCTAATCGTTATGGTTTATGTGGCACAATTTATGGTGACTATTGAATACATATGACCGTAACCACCAATGGAGCGTTCACATGGGAGGGTTGGCCTACGGGTTGGCCCTCCTAACCCCCAACTTGCATTACATTAAACTTGAAATAGGTGCGGTAAACATAACGGTTAAGTTGTAATGTGGTGGTGTAATGGAAATGTGTTGCAGTTGTTTAGTACATGTCCCATGTTCGACCACCCAGCCTGCCACAAAATTTGTTCCACTGCGCACTGAGCTGACCTTTTGGGAGGGAGACGTGGCAACCTCTAGGCTTGCCACCTGTCCCCTCCTCATTCGTCCCCCATTAACCAAAAAAATCATGCCACATCGCCATATTTGATAACTAACAAAAATATGACACTTGTCGAGGCCTAATTGAATTGCTGACCAATGTTGACCTTGCACAGTCACTTGCCACATCAGCAGTACAGACTATTGACTGTGCAATTTTTTTAAAAATTTCTTCTGTTTGGAAAAGTGGACGGAACATGACATCTTCCTCATACGAACTCGATTTTTAGTGAAACGAGTTGCATTCGGATCCTTTTTCCGAGACGGGTGCGGTCATTGAGGTTTTGAGCTAAATATTGAGCACCTGATTAACATTCAAGCGTGGTAGCCAAGGATGCGTGGAGCGAAAAAGAGGAGGAAAAATAGCTTAGCACCACCACTAGCAATTGCTCACAAATGAGCTTAAACCCAAACGGTGTACAATTTTGGAGTAGGATCAATGGCATCAAGAGGTAGCATAGCAACAAGGGTGGTGGGCCTTACATTGTTGGGAATCACTGGACATGACTGTTTTATTTTGAGGTCTTACACTATATGCCCATGTTTCATTTTAATATTAAATGCTTCAGATCACCATAGTTGCTTCTCCCAACCTTTAGAGGTCAATATCTCTCCCATCATGCTTATTTTCTTCTTTTCTTCAGATCAATGTGTTGGTTTCCTCCACTGAACTATACCTTTAGGTTACAATGCACATATGGCAGAGGATTTTTCTTTTCTTTAGCATGGAATCCAAGAGTTCGATATGAGGTTAGATGATATGAACATTGTAGTGAATATAAGGTTTGGTAACTTGGGATGGAGGAAAGCAAGGCCAAATCATGATGAGAATATTGGTATCAGTGTTATGGTAGACAAGTTTCTTGTAATGGGGTCGAGAATTATAACAAATTTAATCCCCTTCAAATGGCAGTAACCAAATGGAAGAGAGAAAATTAGAACATGAACATGGATCATCTTGTTCCACTGACATTTGAAATTTCATCTAATGGGTATTTGCAAACCAATCACCATAAAACTAGACCTATTACTAGCTCGCTCATATGGACATCACAACACATGTAGAATAGAAGATTCTTCATTTGCTTAACTTAGAAGTGGTGAGTGTTGAAAATGGTTGTTGTTGATGTCAAAGGTTGTCCAAATGAAAGAGTAAATTATATAGTGAAATAAGATATTATGATACTTTTCCAACGTTATATGGAACTCCCTCTAATTCTATAGGTATGAGGAGATATCAAATATTTTTTTAATATGACCCAACTGATTATGTACTCTACCTTTGAAGGTTAATTTTCTCCAAATACCCAGCTCAAATGGGACCATAAGATATATGGTTAGAAAGTTGTTTCCAAGACCGTTCCAATCATATATGGCATTCTTTATAAATTCTCAAAGTTGATGATAAATGAATTTTTTAATACTCACTATATGTTATGCCAATTGAGCAAGTCATCCCAACTAGTGGACAAGTCAACCCTAACCCAAAATCAAAACACAAATAAATAGGTGTGAAAATGAACTTCTCTAACCACTCGACTCAATAATTTGGTTCTAGTTTTAGTAGAGCCAGGGAGAAGGTCTGAGGTTCATACCTCATGAACTAAGAAGAAGTGAAGTGCATCTGTGTTGAAGTAGTTCTCTATGGAAGGTTTTTGGCACATATTTGAAGGATTTTTTTCTTTTTGCTTGGGAAAGATCTTTTGTATGTTTTATTTATCTTTTTCAAGGATGAATACTTTCTTTTAAAAATACGAGTTTAAGGGGATGAGTTATGTGGTTTGAAGGCCGAGTTTCAGAGGACATGCTTTGATGTTTGAAGGCCATGTTTTAGGGATGAGTTATGTCTTTGAATATCTAGCTGAGGCCTGATTTGAAGTCCATGTTCTGGTGTAGTGATGGTTGAGTTCATGTTGGAGCCAAAAATTACTATAAGTTGGTGCTTACAAAGGATTGATGTCTTCACAAGAGAATGCAATAAATTAAATATTGTTTCCCCTCTTAACCCCTTGAAGATTAAGGCAAGAAAGTAGTATAGATTCTTATAAATGTTATAATTGACCACAATGCTATCATCTTCTCACTTCTTTCCAACAAATATCAATCTTTTACAATCTCAAGAAAATGTTTCCTTGTATTGAACTTTGGCCTCAACTTTGTTAAAGGTATCTAACCTCTCAACCTCAAGAGTAACTTTCTTCCTACTTTTAGTTTTGACCATGATATGGATTTTATCTCTTAGACACAAAACCAAGTGAAGAGTTGATTCATTTTAGATGTTATAATAACCTAAGCAACAACCATTTTCTACTTGCTTGCTAGGAAGATTAAACATCACCAAGAAAGATGTATACCGTTGTGTCAAATATTTTCCCTCATATTATCAATGGTGTACGAGCTCTCCAACTCAAAATAATGGTTTTGCTACTCCAAATCTCAATAAATCTTTGTATCCCACTTGTAAGATGAGGTAGAAAATAAGGCATAAAATGATTTTGTTTATTTGATCAATTAAATCCCATCCACATTGCAATTGCTTTTTAACAAATTTTACTGTTGAATCTTGACTTTCACATAGTCAATAATGTTATAACTTTCTACATTTAGAGTTATAGTATTTCGAGTGAATTAATTAATTCCCTAACTATTTCTAGAAAATGTCTTCACAAATATCTACTTGTTACCAACTAAAGATACAAAACAAACCTAAGCTAAAAAAAATGGTATGATATAGTCTATATATATATATATATATATATATATTATATATTATATATATATATATATATATATATATATAGATAGATAGATAGATAGATAGATAGATATGTTGGTATGATGTAGTCGAACAATATGGCAATGAAACAATTCAGAAAACTAAGAGATACCATTTCCTTCTTTATCCGTAGAACTATAAATAAACTGCATTTTGAATACTAGGTTTAAAGGTTGAACATCAACGCCTACAATGACCATTGAGTACCACACTAGTTTGCATGAATATTAAATAGGAACATGCAATCAAGTTAATTCAATCTGATTTTAATTTAAGCATGCGTAATGTTCATGGTGAAATGCATACTTTGATAAAATTATTAAGAACATACCTAAGATCAAATTAAAAAGTGGGTATGAAAAAAAACATAAGTTTCAAGAAGCCATATCAAAATGGGATGTTGACAATAGTAGCCAGGCAAAAGACGGAAAGCTCGCCTGCTAAAAAATGTTCAAGTCTTCTACAATGCTACATTTTGTTAGGAAATTAAGCACAAAAAAATGTTTTTCACTGGGCTAACTATAACAATGGAAGAGTAGAAGAAATGTAAATACTAAATAATAATTCATAGAAATATATATGTGACTTGCTATTGACATAAATTGGTTTAAAAGATTCCCATCTAGCAAGCCCCTCATACATTGTTAGATCTCAAACCAACTACATTAGGGTTGAGTTGACACAAATTGGTTTAAAAAATTCACTTCCACCCAAGCCCCTCATATGTGGTTAGATCTCAAATCCAACTACATTAGGATTGATAAACAATATTCAGTTACATTTCTAAAAGCCCTTAATAATTTTATTTCCTAGAAAAGTAAAATGGACAAAAATCTTACTCCAGTAATAAATAGAAAATTTTTATGGAAGACAAATTAATTATGATTTTTAATACAAATTTAATTATGAGTTTTGAGATGTTCATGATTTTTTTTTTGGCTTGGCTATGTGAAATATATCATGAGCTGAGTGTTTTGATGTTCATTTGAGTTTGCTAGCCATTTCATTTATATGGCTACACTAATTCCTATATTCTTATATATCAAGGAGGACGCCCCTCATTGTAAATATTCGTACACACACAATTTTCTACTTGCTCTTTTTAAACTTATTAAAAAGAGTTTTGCAAATTTGTTAAGACACTTACCCTAAATACATATTACTTTGCAATTTTAAATAAAAAATCATATTAATATTCAATAAATTTCATATAACAACTATTAAATAAAATAAAAAATAAATAACATAATATATCGATCAAACTCTTGGATCTCAAAGCTTTTCAACACCCTACTACAAACATCTACAAAAGTAAATAAAATTTTAAAATAAAAATTAAATGAACACTAAATTATAAATAAAAGCAAAACATAAATGGAAGCCCTATGGGCAAGATGTGCGTTTGATATTTCCCTTAAAAAAAACATGGTAACAAAAGCATGAGCCCATTCGACAGAAAAAGCATGAACTCGTCAACAAAAGCATCAGTGATGGAAAAAGCATAAACTGGCATCAAAAAACATTTACGTGACATCTTTTTCAAAAATAGAAAGCACAAGAATAGAAATTTAAAAAAACAAAAACATCAACCCATCAATTCCAAAAAAAGAAAAGGCGAGAATGAGTTCAAAATATATATATATATAATAGAATATTATACAATATATATACCTATATCTTCCTCCTTGTGTCGGTGTGGTTTGAATTTAGGGTCTTCAGTGTAGGTGTCTGGGTCAATGTCTGGGTCGAGCTTATCTTAGGGTCCAGTCTGGGATAATGAGAGAGGAGGAGGCGGCTGTGAAGATAAGGGTAGGGCAGGTGATTTGAGTTGTTTAACAGTTTTTTGGGTTGATAGAGATAAATTGTCTCTCAAAATTGTTATGGATCGAATTCAATTTTATTTAATATCATTTTAGTGTTTATTAGGTTAATCTTTGCTCTCGTGCAAGAGCTAATTCCATTTCATAACCATTTGTTATCAATTATCTCTCAGAATCTTAAAGCCAGCCTCCCGAACCAGGCAAGATCGTTTGGATAATATTAACAATAGAAGGATCACATAGAAGGCTTTCATGGAAGCTATAGAGTTCGACCTGTTCATCAAGCATGAGATCAAGCACTTGTTTCTAATCAAGCCTACTTTTCAAAAGTATACTGAGGTAGATGAGAGTTAGAGGATGTTAATAAAGTTTTTTATCCCAAGTGTATGGCATTGGGATGAATTATGTGAATTGATGGAGTAAAACAAATTCACCTCTAGTCTTAAAGAAAGCTATGGATATTGAGACAATTACAAAAATTGAGGTATGTGATTTGACATAGAAGGTTTACCTTGCTTAGAAATAGAGAATTGATGCTCAGAAGACAGTGGTAGTTATTTATTTACAAAAACATGTTGTTTCATCACCAGATTTAAGAACATATTCAGGACAAGTTTCTACACATTTTGGCGAGCCTACATCCTTGTTGAAAGGTGAATAAGAAATAAATAAGCTCTTTACTTCCTTGAAAATAAATCGTCAGATCAGGCAAAGGATCACAAAGTTAATATTTTGAAGTTGGAGGCACATTTGAGGTTAACAAAATCTTCAATTCAACAGTTGGAATCTTAGATAGAGGTAGACTATGATGATTTAAAGGAAGCAGATCATTCCTTAAAGTGGATTCTCAAAGAAAATAAAATTCTAATTGATTCCCATGAAGAAGCAAGTTTGAGAAATGGATTCTTTGATACTGGAGCTTTAATATTCTAATTTTGTAGTTAAAATCTAAGAGGAAGAATTGTAGAGTAACAAGGATGGTCTTCAAGATCTAATTACTATACTAGCTAAATTGTAAGGAAGAAATATTTGTGATGAGAAAATGGAAGAACAACTTGAACCTGATCATTGCTCTTTCACTCTACTAGTTCTGGCCAAGTTAAATGATATCCATGCATTTGTTTCGGAGGTGGACACTTCATTGGGCACTCTGCAAGATTCACAAAATGAAGGATTGAGGGAATTTGATACATAAATGTTAGAAATACTAATTGTACGGTGTAGTACAATAAACTAATGATAATGATGATTTTCCCTTTGCATTGAAATCATAACCTAGACTTCTTACACACTTCTTATAAGCGTGTTGCTCTTGCATGAATACTTTAGAAGCCAATTAATATAATAAAGATAAACAAATGAAGACATGCACAAACTTGACCACTATGTTTGCCATGATGTCAATTCATTATGTTAAGAATTTAATATTTGGTGAAAGTGGTAATGCACATCAAAGAATCAATCCATGATTCTAACTTCTTCTTTTTTAAGTACATTACTGATACCCTCCCCAACTATCATTTCCAAGGGTCAAAATTGATATATTTGAATATTTGTTAAGAAAATAGTTAACCGGGATTGTTTTATACAATTGTTTACTTATATTTGTGGGACTAAGAATATGATATTAATAAAAATTCACAAGTTAGGGTTGGTTATGGGTTATTTATATATCCCTATAGTTTAGTTAATGTGATTGAAGTGATAGAATCAGGGACACAAATAAGAATGTATATTTGGTCAATCAGATTCAAGTTATTCGAATTGGAGACCAGGTATTATGACTCTAATAAAGGATCATATCCAAATTGGAAATTGCAAGCTTTAAGACTAAACTTATAAATTACTAGTGAAACCATGCCAAGCTAGTGCAAGCTCATATATGAATATCAAAATAAAAGAGTAACAACAATAATGGAGTACCTCCAATGTTTTACTTTGAGTTTGTCAAGCCAAGCTATTGGGTGGTAAAAGCATTATTTTGTATTTTTCAGATTCATCATTACTAGGTCTACTGTCATGATTTGTGGCATTATTCCTGTAAGGTAGAGAATAATGCTAATCATGGCACTTGTAAAATGAGCTTCATTGTTATTGGGTCATAGTAAAGGGCGTGACCTAATTACTTAATGTCTAATTTGCAAATATTTCATCAATACATTTTAGTGGTTTTTCGATAAAACCTTGATGCTTGAGGATTCACAGTACAACTTCAAAATTAAATATAAGATATGTTTCAGTACAACATCAAACTTAAATATCATATATGTTTAGTAATTGTAAGTCCTAGAATATGTCCCAATGAGGTACTATCGATGACTGAATAAAACCTTTGGGAATACCTTTTGGATGGCTTGGAATCTCTACTAGTCAAATCTATGTTGAAGGTGTGAGAGACAAGAAATATGGGTGAATAATTTTGTAGACTCATCACATCTATTGGGAGGGTTGCTGCCAAACAGGATGCATTTAGCGAACAAACTGTGAATGAATTGTTTAAGTGGAGGGAGCAACAAATTGATTTCTCACAAATATTTGGAGTAATGGGATGGATGTGAATGTTAGGAGGATAGTCTATAGACCAAACTTACCCGACAATCAAATTTATGGAGACCTGTATGGAAAAATAAAGAGATTCCATTGTGCCCTAAATGAATATATGATCAGCGGGCAATGCTACGCCTTTGTCTTTAATTATGTGATTTAAGAAGACAACTCTAGAAAGAGATCTCAAGAACATTGGAATGATTGTGAAAAATGCCGAGAGTTGGTTACAAGCATATATGGTCACAAAACTAAAGTCACTTTGTAATTTAAGATTATTTTTGAAAGGTGTTCATCGACAAGATTTAGGGAGTGAGTCACCTAGTTTCAAACTAATTGAAGTTTCTACATATTTATTGTAATGGAAAATACTAAACACCATGCAGTAAGCTAATGATTGGCTCATTATCTTTGCATCTAGCTCATTGGATGAGGTTAAAGTGAGTTACTTTATTATCAAATTATCCTTTTTTAAAGGGTAGATAATGGAATTTTCTAAAACGAAAGATGGGCAAAGATATGTAACTCTTGTCTGTGCATATTGTCATTGTCATATATGTTATGCTGTTAATGATTTCTACTTTGACGTCAGGTTATTTCATTTTACATAACATCGAGAAAAAGATTTTCCAAGTGAGGTTGCATAGTTTTAATCCTCTTTTTCACCTGAGAATTCCACCATTTGTGTACAACCTCAAAAAAATAGAGAGGAGAGGTGGTTGATGGAGGGTTTTGTAATTATTCTTACATTCTTTTGTACTTGTCACAACTCATCAACTAGGCAGAGAAATCAATATTGATAAAGGGATTTGGTAATTCTTTCTACATGCTTTTGAACTTGTGATAACTGATTAATTGGACAAATCTATAAATACTAATACTAGTGAATCTCCCTCATGCGTAAGTTAATAGTGCAACAAAGATGTTTCCATGAGTTATTAATACAAATTTCACATAGAAATAGAGCCTAACCCCCATGTGTAAGGATGAACATAACTTATCATGGTGATTATCAAATCATGCATGTTCGTTAACCTTATTGACTATCCATTATGTTTTTCCCTATTATGAACATCATTAACCATCCATTATTGGGTCTAACATGATAAATACAACACATAAGGCACTTCTAGATCATATAAAACAAAGAACTATAAAGAAGGGATTATATCAAGGAGACACTAAACTAACACTACATGCGAGTTAAAATAAACTGAAGTTGTACTACTCGCATGGGCAACCTACAACTAATAAACCTAAGCTTCCACAAGAAAGGGATGATGTCAAGGAAACATAGTACCTATTGAATAGCCAATGTTCACAACGAGTCGATAAAGGGAATATACAACATCATATAATTATGAAAATGAAAACCTTATCCTCTTTTAGGTCAACTATTCATAGTGATTCAGTTGAGGGCCCTTCCCTAGATTTCTATGCTCGCATCCTAAGTAGTCTGGTTTGGCCTTCCTTAGAACCGATCATTGGAAATGCCAAAATGTGAGAGCAACAACTTTTCGAAAAGAAAGTTTTCCTCATCTAACATCTTATGGTAGTTAGTTTAGGTAATGGGCTAAATCCAAGGTTTCCTCTTAGTAGGAGAATAGGCACTTATAATGCACATTTGAAGCACTATTTCAGACTAATCAATCCTAATCCGTCAGTATCGAGAAAAGGAGGGCAGATCTAAGAAGTTGGATTGGATTAGAGACAACCTCTTTGTCTTCTCCCTATGAAAATAAAGGTGGCAATGAAGGGTAAACACATACAATCAAAAAGGGGCTTTCCGTGCACTTTCAAATAATAATAGCATTGAAACCCTTGGACCTACTAGTGTTCACTTACATAGAAGCATGAGCAAGGGTATAACTATCTTTCATATAGAACTAAAATAGTAATTTCATGATAAAAGGGAGGTGAAGCCCTCCACGGTAAGTCTTTTGGCCCAAAATTGTACCTAAAGAACCTACACATGAAGAGGAGATTAATCAATCAGAGCAAAACCCTCAATCTAAAGTTAAGATTAAAAAAATTTAGAGGAAAAAATCCCAAGCAACACGAAACAGATATTAGAATACTCCTAGAAACATTGAGTTTGTCCATATCAAAGCTTATCTTGAAATATTTCCAAAAGGAAATAGGCCACGAGTCCAAATTAATTTAAGATTTGTGTGTTGATGTGGCTTGTTGTGATAACACTCGTCCAAGCAACATGCATTTGAATGAGCTTCCTCAAAAGTTCCACCTTAAATTCCACTCCTCAAAGATTCCACCTTAAATTGAAATTCAAATTCAAATTCAAGCACATTCCAAATTTGTGTGAACATTCCAAATTTGCACCGACGTGGATGTATGTGAAAGAATTTCTCGAAAAAGATCTTTTACCCAGGTGCCTTGCACGAGAATTTCAATAAAAGAATCTCAAGATTTTTTTTGTTATAAACGTTGATCCGCTGCATTAACGGATAACAGCTTTTTTGAAATACACGAGGGATTTCAAGAAAAGAATCTCAAGATTTTTTTTTGTTATAAACGTTGATCCGCTCCATTAACGGATAACAGCTTTTTTGAAATACACGAGGGATGGTCTGGGTGGCTTCAAACGAATAGTTAGCAGTTCTTTTGTATTTGCAGCGAAATTTTTTGTTTGTTTGGAAGTGTTTTCTCGTGTATGTCAATGTTTGTGTGGCTGTGACTCTCTGTTGGTTCCTCTCTCAATTGCCTGTGTGTTGTGTGTCTGTAACTTGTTTAGGGATTGCCAAATTGCTGGGTTTATTGGGGGTCAATTATTTGATTCAGTTGTGCAGTGTAGTGTATCTTCTTTAAGGTTTCGTTCTTTGTTTGCCTCACTCTTCTCCAATGGCTTACTGATTGGGTATCAAGATTGAACATTCTAATTTCCTCTTTTAAAAGTGTCGATGATGCACAGATCTGTTGCGCCAGAGAGATTCGGAAATCCTGCACTTACATACGATCGACTCAAGAAGGTTCGGCTGGAGAATTTCAGGTACTTTCGATTTCAGGAAAATAATAATAACTACGGCCGTGAGTGATTTCTGATAGTATTGGACGTACTTTTTGGTTTTGATGAGTGATTTCTGATAGATTCGATTCGATTCGATGTTTAAATTTCATAATCCTTTGCTTTCTAATTTTTCTGAATTAGAGTAGCTTTTGGTATACTTATGAATTTCTTTGACATAATAACGAAATTTTCTTGTGAGTCCTCAACTTTTTAAGGGTTTTTTGTGAAGATATTTTCCTGTGGTTCCTCTGCTGCGTATAAACTGTGTCCCTGTTTTCTGTAGAAATGGGCTGGCGCCAGATGTATGAATTCCGTTTACCCGAAACAACCAGTAGCGAGAAATAGGTATAAATTAGTTTGGCCCAGATCAATATGTATGATTTTGATTACCGGAAACCGCTCATAGAGTTAAGTACCATTATGTTGACCGTGAGCACTAATAGAAATAAGTATCACAAATAAAAATAATGTCTGATGAACCCTGAGCACATATTCATGATGGTTTTCGCAAGATGAATGAGAGATGATGAAATTAGTAGTCACCGTCCTTTCCTTGCCTCGCCTTCCTTTAGCAGTAAAAGCCTTCCTTTAGCCATAAAAGTTACGAAGTAGTTGCTTCTCACGGTCATCATCGAGTGCCTCTTCCTGGGAAGACTTTCAATAGCGTGGAAGTCAAGAAATTCTTGACTTCCAATAGTTTAGAATTCTGGTTTTATTCCACTTATTTTTAGGGAACACTTCCAATGTTTTAGAATTCTCGTTTTACTTCACCTATTTTTAAGGGAATTCTCGTTTTACTTTACTTATTTATAGGGAAGACTTCCAATAGGGTAGATTAAATATTTAATTTAAAAATTTATATTTAATTATTTATTTTTGCAAATTGGTTGATATAAAATAGTTTATTTATGAGTAGAATTGTTTTATTTTCATAAGACATGTGAAATGAATGTGTTTGTTTATTTAAATGTGAAAACACGCTTAAATTTTATTTTTTTTTAACTGAAAACAACTTTGTTTTTTTATGTGATATGATGGTTGTTGTGTTTTTGCTAATTAGATAATATGTTGTTGACTTTTTTTGCAAGTTTAAATTGTATATGATTATGTATGTATTTGTTTTATTAATTCTTAGGTGATATAATGATTGTCTTTCTTAAATAATATGATGATTATTGATTTCCAATTCATAAGAGCTTTTTGTTTCCTACATGATGTGGATTATATATGTTAAATGATATGATTATGTTCTTGTTTGTTAAATGACATGCTAAATTAGGTTGTTTGATGATATGATGGTGATAATGAGAGCAAGAGAGATAACGAGCATAAGGGGCAGGAGACAGAAGGCGGGGGGTGCAAGAGAGGGGTGGGACTAGGGTGGTACGGGGAGAGAGAGAGAGAGGGAGAGGAAGGGAGATAGAGAGAGAGACAGAGGGAGAGAGAAGGAGCGGGGGAAGTGGAGAGAGAAGGGGTGGGACGGGGAGGAAAGTATTGACAGAGAGAGAGGGAGGGGAAAAGAGAGAGGAGAGGATAGGGTGAGGGAGGGGCAGAGGAAGAGATAGGTAGGGGGAGTGAGGGGGAGAGGTAGAGAGAGAGTGAGAGGAGGAGAGGGAGAGAGAGAGACAGAGGGGGACGGGTAGGGCGAGGTGAAGAGAGTGGCAGAGGGGGAGGAAGAGGGGGACAGAGGGAGAGATAGAGGGAGAGAGATAGGGGAGGGAGGGGGAGAGAGAAGGGGTGGATGAGGATGGAGGGAGAGAGAGGGGGGGATGGATAGGGGAAGGGAGAGGGAAACTGAGAGAGAGAGGTGGGACGAGAGAGAGGGAGAGGGAGAGTAGGAGTGGGAGGAGGAGGGAGTGAGAGAGGGGGAGGAGGAGAGAGAGAGGGATACATGGAGAGATAGCAGGAGAGGGGGAGTGGAAGAGAGTGGCATTGGGGGAGAGGGAGGGGGAGAGGAGGAGAGAGAGGCATAGGAGGCAAGGGTTGGAGAGTGGGAGGGGAAGAGGGAGAGGGAGATTGTGGGAGCGTCAGAGGAAGAGATAGGTGG
>APFE030960651.1:0-11409 GCA_000404065.3 Pinus taeda
TGTGTTCACTTGGTTACCAAGCAAGCACATTGGTCTCTACTATGGACATCATAAGACACTTCCCCAATTATACATAGAGGACCATGGTTCCCAAGGGTTAGAAAGCAACTCTGTCGAGGCTATGGAGGCCTATAGGCAACAAAAGCTCTGCTGATGGTATTGAAGCTTTATTTTACATCAATAACTATTATAATACCCTCTTCTTATGTTTTTAATAATTTCTACAGAGAGATTATGTCCCTAACGTACCTTGAACCTTTATGCATGAGTAATTTTTAAATCAATCACAACAGTTTTAAGTGGAATAACCACAATAAAGTATTATTTCTTATGCATGCTATCCATTTTTCTTTATCATATCACATCATGATAGCCTATCACTTATTGACAATTCTCAGTACAAGCCTTTATTTCACCACTCCAATATCTTTTATGATACTTTCATGAATAAGCGTACCTTGCGAATCCATCACCCCTGTACTTCACTGCCAGTGATTTACTCTTTCAATCATTCGGTTGTAGGCAATCTTAGGCCCCTATACTACTAGTGTAACCCCTTATTGTTATTAGTACAACCCCCTTATTATATTTATGTACCCATGTAGTCCCCATATTGTTACTATTGTGCCCCATAGAAGCCAACTATTGTTATTATTGTGCCCTTCCATTATTATTATTATGTCGTCTCTGATTACAATATGACCCCTTAAACTCCTATATATAGAAAGGAGGTATTTTCATTTGTATCATCCAAGAATTGTTCGTTTATGTAAAGCAAAGGAGGTTGCCCCCTCGAAGAGGTTGAATTCTAAGGCGTTGAGCTATCTTTTCTATCTTTTTGTAAGGTGATTTCAAAGGAGAGCGGGACCTCTAGTGTACATATGAATGCACTATCAGTTTTTCATTGGATTTTGTAGAATGATACGACATTCCATGATCACAGAGCACGTGGCTTATAATAGCCCTCAATAATGGTATTTATGTTTATAAAGTATCACCCGATAAAGCTATCACAACCATTTGTTGTTCCATCACTCAGCTCTGTTCATCATTTTTTTTTCTTTGCTACACTTATTGTTTGCAGAATTCAAGAAGGATGAGAGGAGTAATAGTGTGAAAAGAGTTGCTAATACTGGCTATTTCTGATGCAGCCAAGGAAATTTTAGCTCGATCTAGGTGGATAGCATAATTTACGATATTTCAACCACCCAATGAGGAAATTTCCATCGAATTATTACGAAATCTACAAAATGGACAATCCATGATACGGGGCAGGAAAATCATTATATTAGACACTGTGACAGTGGAAGTATCCGGATTACCGACAGAAGGACAAGTGCTATCGAGGCTTTTAGGGACAAAGGATAGGAGCTGATCAAAAAGGGAAAAGTTGTTCGGCCATCTTCTCATGGAGAACCATGGAGAGAACTAGCAAGAATCATCCAGAACTGCATTACATGCGATGAGCACAAAGATATGGTAAGACCGCGTCAACTCAAACTCTTAGCAGTTCTAAAACAAAAGTGCTCTATAAATTTACCTACATTATTGAATTCTTTACTGCATGACACTACTGAGAACCTAAGATGGTCCCAACACATAGAAACCGTAGTAAGCCACCAATGTTTGATCTGGCTAATAGTTAGCTATAATCTCACCTAGAAACAATCAAGCCGGGATGGACTAATATTAGCTCTCGAAGGAGGTTTAGCCTTGCTTGCACCTAACCCTGTTCTGAAAAGGAAGAGGACTACTATTGCAAGGAACATACCACAAAAGCTCAGACGATCCACAAGGTTGAGGACAAAATTAGGAGCCGCCGAAAATCCTCAAGGCAGTATTAGTCAACCTATAGAATTATCTAGCCCAGTAAGTGAACAATACTTGCAGCTAGAGATAGAAGACCAGGATGACACCTAATCAGACCATGAGGAAGAAATAGGGCATTCTGGAGAGGAACAAAGAAATGAATTAGGACTTCCCTCAACACCAAGCATGAGCCCCCAAGGTGAATTGTTGCACGATTTTGAATTGGCCCAGGTCTTGTCCAACATGAATGATTACATGCAGCTTGAAAGCTCACTCAATATTAATTTAGGAGCAACCCAATCTCCTGATAATGTTGGAGACACAAGAATTCTATCTCCCTTAAGCAAGCCATGAAGAAGAAACATATGTAGAGTCCATTCGAGAAGTAGAAAACTAATTCGGAGACATGCTCCCAGTAGAAAATATTTAGGTAGGCCTAAGCACAGATAATATAGGCCAAGAAGAAGAAGTAGAGACAGAGATGCTTCAGGAAATCGATAACCAATCTGGAGACATGGTCCTTTTAGAACAGAGCCAAGATTAGCAACTAGGCTCTTTAGAAGTAGAAACTATTAATGACACTGTCAACAGAATAGTTGCTCCTCCGAAAAATCATAGAGCCAAATTGAAAAAGTTGAGGACAAAATAGAAAAAGTTTCGCAAAACAGTAAAAAGGCTCAGAAGAAAAATAAAGGAAATCACAAAGGGAAAGGTCTCAGACAAAACCCCAGAGATAACAAATGTGACTGTACAGATAGAATCATACAAAGGGAGGGCTATAGGGACTCAAATTGATCCCATACCCACTCAACCTATTATCAGTCAAAAGGAACAACATATAATTCTAGTAGAAGTAGCTACCGAGACAGAGGATGTACCCTCTTACAACATAACTACCCAGACGAAGGATGTACCCTCCTACAACATGGCTACTCAGACAGAGGTTTGGATCTCCCATAATAAAGAAATACAGACAGAAGGCATCCCTTCTCATAGGAGAAGTACACAGACAAGCATTCAAGCCAAAGGTTTCACGATATATAATGACCCCATTATATTGAATCTTAGGAAGAATTAGCACAGGCTTGGCTTGCATTAGAACGGCTTGAACAAGAAACTGTTTCCCAACAAAAATACCAAGAGTTGCAGAGGCAAATTTGGGAAATGAATGCAAAAGAGAGTGAGATCTTCGACAGATACAAAAAATCATAAGAGAAAATTGAGAGAATGAAGCTCAAATTAGATAGGGTCATAGCTCCGACAGACACCATCTACTTGTTATATACAGATGTCTTGGCATGCAGGGCTCCTGGCATTAATTATGCCTTTTTTTTTTAAGAAAGATACTTGATGTTGAAAAGTAAAGCCATGAGAGCTAGAAAACCAATCGAATTAAAAACAGTTGAAGATTTTATAAATTGTTTCAAACAACATGGGGTAAAGGTTCAAAGGTTGCTTTGTGAATTTTACCTACACAATTTCGTATTACAGGATGAGGTGGAAAAGAACCCCAACCCTTATGTGGGAGATGTTCAATTCCAAGCCTTTTTCTTGTTTGCAGTCAAATCAACTTAAATGGTTTAATGCTCGTAATGCATTTCAAAGATAAGAGCATGGATTGGATCTTTGGGTAGGAAGTGAACCCAAGCACCCTTTGCAAATGCTTTCCAACCATAAGAGTTTGATGACGAGGGAATGTGTGATTAAAATTTTACGGCCTATTTAGAAGGAGATTGTATAGACAGGAGTAGCATACTTCCTCTCCCATCAAGAAAGTTCTTTGGCTACATATAAGCTCAAGTGGGCAGTCTACACTAGTAGTGTACAGGATAGGGAGCGATTTAATTACATAAACTTTAAAACAGCTGCAAACCATTTTTTCACTTATAGCAATCTCATTTTGAGAGAAGGACCTTATTGGTTAGGATGTTGGTTTCATAGCCCCATCATTTGGTATCCTCCTGAAGGTTATCAAGCTATATATCAATTTCCTGAAGGGAAGGAAGGGCCCACCTTTGAGTTGTTGGCCCAGAATCATGGTTTTAGACCACTTTTCAATGTTCCTTCTCCAGCCTACTCTTTAACTACTCTGCATACGAATTACTTTCTTTTCAGGAGGCCATGAAATAGGGTAAGTAGGGGAGTATGTTGAGTTACAAAATGGGTATGTATTTACTATCAATCTCATCATATTTTTCCTTGATTCTTGTCTTTTCCATATCTTAATGCACTAATATTTTGAGGAATTATGGTAAGAAATGAAGGAATTATTTGCAGTTATGATTTAGCTAACTTTTACCCTTCTTATACAGGAAAGCGACAGAAGGAATGATTGCTTTTCCCAGATGTTGGAACAGCAAAATCCAGGAAGCAAAGGAAGGAAAGAGTTGGTTGTGTACAAGGATAAGTGTGAATCGAAGAGATCAGTGCATAATAGGAAATAGGACTGAAGTTAGCAATCAATTGTGAATCCCTCAGCATCGGGAGACCCTGAGGGATCACATTTATCTTTTACCCTTTCTGATTATAAAAGATGACGATTGTAAGAAGAAAGGGGAGAATTCTCTCTTATTTTTCGAATTTTAATTTTAATTACAAACTCTCACTATTGAGAGAACAGGACTATATTGCAATTCTCTTTAAATTCGATGATTAATATATAATTGAAGTTCTTGTTCCTTTGGATGATCTAAAGTAGCTCAACAATGTTTGTTGGCAGCTAAGGGCCCAGCCTTTGGTGGATTTAACTGCTTTCTTTGTGCCATACATTTCTAATTCTCACAATTGTGATTAGTTTGATAGTTTTCCTACTTTCTCTGATTTTATTTCCTTGACTATTTATTGTTTTCCTATATTGACGGAGTATCTCTGCTTTATATGATTTACAGCACTGTCGTTTGATTCAGTTTGCCTTCATTGCAGATTAAGTTACTTAGATAAGTATTCATATTGATTTAATCAACTCTAAAGAGATTGATTATCACTATTGGACTCTTAGATTGATATCATTGCTATTTCAATTGTTTACTGGAGATTGAGTTCGATTTAGATTAAATCAGTTAAGAAGAGATGAGTTATTGCTACTGTAATCTCAGTTGATGACGTTGTTACTTGAATTGCTGTAAGATTTGATTTTAGTAGAGGATTGAGCTTTAATATTTCCTTTAATAATTACAATTGGAGTTTATTAGATGCATCCATTTATTCTTGTGTCAAGATCTATACTACAATTTAGGAAACATTACTCTCTCAATTAATAGCAGCCACATACTGTGGACACTCTTCAAATAAGAGGATTTTCCTGAGTTCATGGCTAATGTGGGATAATTAGGAGTTTTAAAAGGCACCTTTTATCAGTCAACAGTGACCATGATCTAAAATATGAAATATTAGTCTTTTTAATATTTTATGTAGTGACTGCAAGGTTCAATAGTTGACTGTAGATAGTGACAACACATTACAATGTTCAGAATCAGAGTGTGAGCATATACATTGTTGGGTTCATTTCATGGATTTTGTAGTTGTTTTGTTGGTTAGTTGACTAGATGAATATATGAATCATTGTACTCTCTTTTGTTGAGTTATTTGACGAAAATCTAAGAATAAGAAGAATTTCCAAGGGTTTTCCCCATAGTGGGTTTTTTCCTAGTCTCCAACCAATCTTAATGTCTCTATGTGTGCATGCCTTTCTCCTAATGTTCCTTTATTTTCCACTGCATTTTTGATGATGATGATATTTTTGTTTCTACATAGTTGCATATAATGATGAATAATGATGTAAATATGAATAATGTTATGATTTTATGGGGTGAACTTAATGTGTTAATGAAGAAATGAAATTATCAAAGCAAAGAAAAATATAGCCCTAAGAAAAGTTAACATGTTCCTCTTCTTGTTCTTCTCTTTTTTTCTCTTATTCTCATTTTCCATATTGTTGCTCGAACCATCTCTAAAAATGAATTCTATATGGTCCCACATTTTCTTGCCATATTTCAAACCTACTAGACTCTTCAAATCATCATCATGAAGATTATCATAGATTATGCATCTAGCTTGCACATCCTACTGCAAAAATTCATCTGCTATTGGATCCTTTCCAAAACCTTCACATAATAATATCCAAATGTTAGGTCCACAAGAAAAAAGTTTATATTTAACATTTTTTATCCATACCTTGAATTTTGCAGTAGTGATGACAACCACTCTTTGAGAAGTCATTCTAAAACAATTTCAATTTTTTTCCAACAAACCCCATATTTACTCTCCAGCGATCAAGCTACAACTTAGAGCCCTACTCTGAGACCAATTTTCGGAAACCTTTGACTACTAATAAGAGGGGGGGTGAATGAATCGTGTGACTTGTTATCAATTTTTAACACTTTAATCTTCTCCACTAAATCATGCACCATTAAGCAATGACACATTATGTCATCACATTAATATAAACAATGTAAGAAAATAAATCAAATAACCATGAGAAAAATAACAAACAACAAAACCATTAGAAGCATATCCACACAAGAGACATAAGATATCTATTGGAAACCCCTTCATTGGGAAACAAACCACCCTTAATGCTATTGTGCTTCTCTAAATCTTCTATTAATCAAAATGTGTCTTTTACATAGATTTTTGACTCCAATCACCATGGAGACTCGACCTCATATACAATTAGCTAACTCCCATCATCCACGAGACATGATTCTACTGATCAGCTTGGAAGACTATGTTGTCAAATGGATCTACACACTACCATCAAAATTTGAAAGGCACCACAATCAACAATACTTGCCCAACTCTAATCAGAATAAGAAATTGTTCCTTTCACTGAAACTTCACAATCACTACTACACATCCATGAAGTCACTTCTCCTCTACTCTCTATGGACCTCATTTCATCCATTTTCATAATGGATCCCAACACTTTCAGCTCAACTCGATTCAACTCTGTAATACGATCTCCAACAACAAAACATCATCATCATATTAAATAAAATCACCACAATCATATGCTTTCCACTCTAGAAAAATAGTTGCCACAATACATGCATTAAATCTGAATAATGCTATCACTAAAAAGTGAAATAAAACTCATACCCAACCATAATAACAAACCCTCACACCAAAATATGAATGTTGCATGATACAATCAACAACATAAAACACAATGGTTATGTGCCAAATGCATTTGTAGCTCCTACAGATAGAAATGTGAGAATCTAAAATATGGAGATATATGAAGTTATCCATCACTACCAACACCTCTGGTACAATTCTTTGCTTCTTTGATATGCAAACTAAAGTTATGAATCAAAAGACTTCTTCAGGAAATAGATCTGTTCAAATTGTTGCTATTAATACTCATATACTAAAGCAACCTTTCTCACCAATAGGTATGAACCATTATCACACAATGAAACCTTCTCTTACTCACATACACACACCATCCACCACCACTCACCTCCAAAGTGAAGTATACAAAATGTGTTGGGAAAAATTCACCTTAGTCATGCAATTAAGAGTGACAAAATTGACCAAATCAATCCACTAATACCTATATTTGTGCACTAAGGTGCTCACATCATTGGAGGACCTTTTCTCCTAAACAGACATGGTTAACGAGAAACAAATGGAAAGATAAACCATGCAATACATTTTTATTAACAATTTGATATACATTTATAGTACATTTGGTGACCGTTGGGATTCACATCCCAAGGTCTCTTGGACTGCTTTGTCCATACGGCTTCCACGCTAACCCTTTAGGATTAGGTGTCCAAGATTCCCCCCCTTAATCCGAAGGGTTATGTATGAGTCCAAGAAAAGAGCTGTAATACAAAATGTGCAATAACACATGGTAGCACTAGGCTGAATGTGCTCTATGAAATGTTGGTAAAAAAGGGTGGTGGTTTAAGGATAGCCACCAACACTGGAACGCTTAGTGCAGTTCCTGGAACTCTTCCAAAACTGGCAAGAAGTTGTAAGTCTTCTGCTATAGGAAGTGATCCTATTGTTTTAAAGAGGGAAACCTTCAACCGTAAAAGGGAGGCCTCACCCCGCAGAAAAGGTAAAACTTCAACCTGAAAAGGGAAGTCTCAACCTGTGATGGTTCAAGGATGACCAACAACTCTGGAATGCTTATGCAATTCCTGGAACTCTTCCAAAACTGGCAAGAAGATGAAGTCTTCTGCAAGAGGAAGTGTCCTCAATTTTGTCTCCGGAACTCTTCCAAAACTGGCAAGAAGCTGAAGTCTTCTGCTAGAGGAAGTGTCCCACATCGCTAACTGAAGGCATGTTCAGGCATCTTTGTCTCTAGCTACAACTCTGAAACTGATGTGGCAGTTTGGCTCAGGCTCGCTTGATGTGGCTTTGAAGCATTGTAAGATGACATCATTTTCCTGTCAGATACAGTGAGAAGATGGAGAAACTCACTGCAAGACTGTTCCAACTATTTCCCGGAACAATTCTGACATGTGTTTTGGAATATTTCTTGGCTATGTTGATGCCATGCCAAGGCGATCATCCAGACATGAATATTTGTTTCTTGGAACGTTTGTTGATGAAGCAATCTGTTTGGATGGAGTGAGTTTTTAATGACAGTGCTTATGGATGAGATAAAAAGTGATTTTCAAATGGCCAACTCGATAACGTGTTTGGCATTTCATGATGTTAGTTTGTTGTTTGTTTGCTGTGGAAGAGGAGCGAGTTGATGAAAGTGAAGCTGAAACTGTATGAAGTAGCCAGTGAATGTCATAAATGATAATCAGCACTCTCTGAAATGCTGGGCTTTTGGTTATCTGGAATATGAAGGACAAGTCCTTGTCATATCCAAGACTGGTTCTATGCTTGTTGTTGACAAGTTGTTCCCAAGGTTTGATGATAGGCTTGGGAAGTGTAGACTGAGTTTCTGCATCTGCATGTACAACTGCTGCTTTATTTGAATGAACAAGAGCGTTATTGTCTTGCTGTTTATGGGAGTCTGTTTCAATCTTCTAAACAGAAACGGGTTTAGAATGATGACTCCATTGTTGTAGTTCTTCTTGCTGTAGCTGAGTTTCAAGCTGCAAAAAATCAATTTTCTCTTGTGCATTTTGTAGACAGACTTGAATGTCTATAAGAGAAACTTTGCTGACTTTTAATATATCATGATCAATAGAATGCATCAAAGTTTTCAAGAATTCTAATACTTCAGTAATTTTAACCATATTCTCCATTGTCAAAATTACACCTTTTAAAAACTGGTCATAACTATGAACAAATGAATAAGCAGCACCCACTCACAATACTTATGTCTAGAATCTTTTCTTTATCGCTGGAAATTTAGAACAAGAGAAAAGTCAAAGATTAAAATCTTGTGAAAATCCCTTAGTTGCAGCAACTAGGGTATCGCAGTCGAAGATAGAGATTCTAAAGAAGGACGACGCACATCTGAATATTAGATCGCGAAGTCGCACTGTTCTCCCTGTTCAGCAATCTAGGAGACGTGTTCCTCTTGACAAAAAACTGACCAAGAATTGAACTAACAATATGGGCACAAATTGACCAAGAATTGAATTAACAATACGGTGCCAGCAGATCAGTGGATCAAATGGACCACTGCAATGGTGCCAGCATATCACTGGATCAAATGGACCACTCCACAATTGCAGGGAGATATTCGTTCGAACAGATAGTTCGACAATTGCAGGGAGAGATTCGTTCGAACAAATAGTTCGACAATTGCAGGTAGAAATAGCTGTGTTTCAATAAAAATGGACCAACACCACACTCCAGCTCAAGAGCCATAACAATTGCTGCAGTTCGTCATTGTGCGCTCCTCTGTCCAAACGAGTCGCATGAGGAGCAGGTCTCGTACGTCTAACTGAAGATCACCCAAGGGAGAATAAACAATGTGAAGATGCCAATAGGTGAGTCTTTGTTACCATTGTACATCGTTAAGGTGATCCCTCGAATATGAAAGTGCAGAGGGTGATGTGGTAGAACAGAAATCAGTTTGGACAATTGCCACAAGCATCACAATGCACTCAAATATCACACGTGGAAGGCAGTCAGAAGGCAGATTGCAGAAACTGATGCAGACAAGGAAGATGCATCTTTTTGAAAATATCGAAGCAGAGTGCTATGAGGAGCCGTAGCCATAATCTGGTGTAGTCTTTACACAAGATTCATCAATACTGTTGCCCTGACTGAAGGTTTTTGTATTCAACGTTCTCATCATATATATAGAAATGATCTATAACACTTAAAGAAGCTTTGTACTCTATAATACAGGTATTGATCACATGACTAACTAGGAATGCCAATATCCGTTGTACATAGGGATGAGTTGAAGGAACTCGGGCAGCATCAACAAGGACCTAGCTCTTAGATCGGTTTGTCCCTAATAACCCGCCCAGAAATATAAATTCCCTGCGTCGAGCAAGAATAGCAGCACCCGTCTATATCTTCATCTTGTTTGATCATCTTTCTTCGGGAAATCTATTCCAACTTTGATCATCTTCGGCCGTTATAGCAGCCTTGTCAAGCCCAGCATCACAGAACTTCTCAATTCTGTCATCCGGGTTCCTCGATATATCTATTCAAGTGGTAATCTTCTGCAAAATGGCTTCATATAACTCTAATTATGGCGGAGGATACCGCAGCACCAACTAGGGTTTTGGTTATGCTTCGTGGGATCAACATGCTCTCAAAAACCTCAGAAAGATCAGCCCTACTATTCAAAATGATCTGAAAAGGGTTTAAATTGTTTTTAAAGCATTACTCTGTGCTCTAATCTCCGGGATAGGCCTCACCTTGTTTATTAGTTGTGCCCTGCGGGGTAGCAGGCGCACCGTGCTCGACGCATCCGATGAAGTGCCTATTCAGGTGGTGAATAGTAGATTGAAAGAGGCCATGAAAGCACTACCGGTCGTTGTTTACACTGATACCTCGAAGGCACCCGGCGTGGACACGGATTGTCCGATCTGCTTGGCCAAATTTTCAAAAGGAGAAAAGGTGAGAGTTCTGCCAACGTGCTATCATAGTTTCCATTTGGAATGCATAGACGAATGGCTAGTTTCGTGTTATTCGTGTCCTGTGTGTAGACATTGTCCGAATCTCCATATTGATAAGCCAGAAGGCGCTGCAATCGCTGAAGCCACCGAATCAGATAACGCTATGCATAGAGTCATAGAGTCCACAGATTCAATGGAGGAAATTTCGGTTAGGAACTGAAACCATGGAAATAACTCCAGAAGAAGATGGAATTACGATTCCTCCATGGTTTCCTGGAGTATCTGTTCATGATTTTCTCAGTGGACAGAGGCGTTATGTCAGAACAGTAAGGGCAGCGCTCGACAATAGCGCTTCAGAAGAGCAGGGTGCAGGTAGCAGTATGGCAGTGTATGAAGCAGGTAATTGAATATGGAGCAGAGCGTAGGGATGGCAGAATGCAGGTACAACAGATAGCAAATTCAAGGGCGTTACCTTCAGGCACTCTCTCAGATGTTAGGTATGCAGCGGCAGCGTTTCTTTCAGGTAATGAAGATTGGGCCAGCACTATTCAAGGCAACTCAGATCAGTTGCTCAGGGAAAACAGGCCACACATCATGGCTCTGATAC
>APFE030960652.1:590-33695 GCA_000404065.3 Pinus taeda
ATTTATGAAAGTTCTTGAATGTTTGAAAAGCATCATATTTGTTCTTCAATAAATAAACCCAACACATTCTGGTGTAGTAATCAATAAATGTCGTTATATATTTATTTCCATTTGCAGAAGGAACAGGCATTGGACCACATAAATCTGAATGAATGAGTTCAAATTTTCTATGTGCTCTTGAATGTGAATCATGAAAAGACTGTTTGCTATGCTTCCCTAGAATGAAAGCATCACATTGCTTAAATTTCCTAGGAATTGTAGGCAAACCAGCAACACCATTTTTCTTCAACAAGCAGAGGTTGTCATAGTTCAAATGTCCAAATCTAGCATGCCATAATAAACTTGATGGAAGTGTACCTTCTTCATAATGAGAATTGTATGAGAAATGTTATGCACGAGTAGAGGTACCTAGCTTGAGAAGCCTTTCTTCTTCTATTACCCTCATGACAAGTGAGTGGTCAGATGCTTTTCTCACCTCAAGCTTGCCATCAAACATATGAATGGAGTGACCTTGCTGGCAGAGGTGGACGAAGGACAACAAGTTTCTCTTTAGCTATGGGAGATATAGAACATGATGCAAAAGAAAGTCTGGGAGACCAGGCAATTTAAGCCTAATTGTGCCAAGCCCTGATGGCTTGATTTTTGATTGGTCCACAAAGTATACTGCTCCACCAACATTGTTAGTAAATTCTTCAAAAAAATATTTTCTATGATTCATGTGGAAAGTTGCTCCTGAATCAAGCAACCAATCATTTTTCCAAGCAAGTGAGGCATTAAATAAGTCTTCATTTACTCCAATATTACATTGTGCCACAACATAGTGAGTGCATTCAGGTGCTTTACCTTTGTCTATATCATCATTTTTACCTTTGGGTTGATTTCTTTGCTGCTCAATTTTGTCCCAAGGTAACTTGCGTGTAGAGGCATCATGTGATCCATTTCTTTTGCAGCGTATGCAGTGCAAATCTGCCTTTTCTCCTTGAGAGTGTCTACCCCCTCGGCCTCTGAAATATCTTCCTCTTCCTCTTCAAACACCTCTTCCTCTGAAAGAATCTTGACCAGGATTTTTTTCTTTATGAGCAAGGCACATAGCCTCTTCAGAAGATTCAGGGGTTGTCTTCTTTCCAAAATCTTTCTCTCTTTCAGCAAATTTTTTCACAAGAGAGTCAAAGGTAATATCTTTAAGATTTTCATTTTTCTTGCAATGACTCAAGATAATTGGAGCAAGTAGGATAAAGTGCCTTGAGAAAAGCGATAAGAGGAATATCCAAATCAATCTTAGTGGCTTAGATATCATGCATTATATAATTTACTTCAGATGCAAGAGCAAGAGGATCATTATTTTACAATTCAAGTGTGAAGAGTTTAATCATGAGTTGAACAACTTCAAGTGCAGAATGTCAGTCATAGAGTTCTTTTAGCTTTTTCAAGGCTTCGAAAGCAGTTGAAAATGGCATAATATGGTGACTCACCTCTTCACTTACAGATGCTGCAATTAATGCATAGGCTTTGTTGTTATTATTTTCCCAAATGGCGAGCTCTTTGTCTGAGGTAGGTTGTTCTAGCTGTTTATCTCCGTCTCCAATGCACACTCCTTTCCACAACTCATTGAAAATGAGGGTGTGTTTATCATCCGAGACCGCTCAGGATAGTTCTCCTTTCCAGTGAGAACTATTCCCACAATGGATATGATTGAATGCATGTTGTAACAAAAACTTTTGCTGCAAAATTTCACTCCTAATGGGAAAAAATATCATCTGATATGATGGGACAGCAAATTCAAATGTCAATTCGCATTCATCTGGACAGCGTTAAAATATAGAATATGGCATCATTAAACAGCACATATATGGCAGTGTTAAACAAGATCACTCCATTGACACATGGGAGAGCGTACATTCAATGTACAGTGGAAATACCAACAGCTTCCCTCTCAACTATTCTCACATAAAATTCACCAGCAAGCTTATCCTTTATGTCGATATTCCATTCAATTCTCGTTTGAAACATATCGAGGATCAACTCCAACGACAAAATCCCAATGCAGAGAGTACACAAAAACCGCAAAGAGTACACAAAAACCGCAGGTTTCAGCGTTCAAATAAATATGGGACGATGTAAATATTTAAATTCAATGGCAACATTAAATAAATATGGGAAAATGTAAATATACGGAGCAGCGTTAAATATAAACAACACATTCAATGTGTATTCCTGTGTGGAGGCACCATACACTGCCCATTAAACTGTCGGAGCAGCCCCATGGAAACCCAGCAATGCCATCAGTTTCATCAGCATTCAAAAGACTTCGATGGCAGCGTTTCTCGTTCCTCATTTCAGTGTGGAAGCACCAGATGCGCACCAGTCCAAATCTCACATCGGAATGCACTTGTCATCTCGCCACGGTGCCTTACTATCCACAGCATCAGGATTAGAACCTTCGACCTGCCAAACACAGCCTCAGAATGGAGTAGTTCCTCCGCAAAAAAAATTGTGTCCCCGTACACTTCAACAGCACTCTCTCACACAACACTCAGGTGTGCATTAGCAAGACAAGGGATTACGAAAATCATTCTAGAGAAGAGGGCGCAGAAAATTACTATGGTAGAGAACCAACAGAAAATACCAGGCGTGTCAGTTCTGAAATATGGGTAGAACAGGAAAATAGGAAGAAAATGGAGTTACAAAGGCAGGAATAATAAAAATAGGACCTTCTCTGAAACCATGTCAGGCCAGGTAGTAACTCCACAAATTCAATTCGTTATTATTCCTTTTGGTTGGTCTTTATTATATACATGAGGGAGACTGTTCACTTCATCTCCCGATGACTTTTCATATTTCTTATTATTTATTTACATCAATTGTATTTATTCACCCAATCCTGATGATTAGGTGTCAACAGATAGCAAGCTCGAAATTGGGCTTGCATCAAGTGGTATCACAGTATTACTTGCTAGGAATATATATGTGAAGGGCGTGAAGGAAGCACCTAATTTTTCCAAGGACTGGGTTGAATGAGTTCTAAGAGAACTTGCGCTCGGATATGAGGACGTGTTTGCATCACAACCTTGTGGCCAAGATGGTTTTTAAGGCTATGGTGGCCAAGGATGTCAAGGTAAGAGTGTGTTCCAACTATTCTGAGATTGTTGTGCATAATATTGAAATTGTGAATTAGGATCTTGCATCATACCTAGTTAACGAGGTTGGCTAGGTCTCTTAGGAGAAACAAAGCAAAGTTGCTTTGGTGTTTGACTTGCTCCATTATCTTATTGGTAAACATATTTCAACCTAGGTTGTGATGGGTGGTATTTTTTAGCATGTGATTCTACACAAATTACACAAATTTCAATATTATCAAGTGGATGTTCTCTTAATGCATGTTTCTTTCTACATATAGGACAAAATATAAACAAAGAAGCCTTCTCAACTTTTTGCTTGTTTTTCATTCTCAACATATCAATAAGTTCAATAAGATTACCAAGAATGTTTGTTTTAAAATATTCAATCAAATTTCCAAGTTCAACTTGACTTATCAATCTTGATGTTGATTTACTTACTCCTACATTGACTACATCTCTAGGACTTATGTCATACATTTTTTTTACTCTTGATATGTTCTTGCATAACTCAAAAATCTCTTCAAATGATATTTGAGACATGTCCCATTTACTCATTAGGTTAATAAGATCAATACACTCATCTCTAATTGCTCTAAGTAAGAGGCTTCTTTGTGTATCAAATCCTAGGTTATGTAATTTTTTCCCTCTTAACATTATATGTAAATATGTTTACAAGATCCTCAAGACTCGTCTTCTTCTTGAGTCATTCTAAACATTTCCTCTTTAATATCATTATGTATACAATAGTCTTTATATTTTTCTAAAAATAACCTTCTCATATCATTCTATGATCTTATAGAGTTAGTACTTAGATCCATAAACCATTTAAGAGCTCCATCTTTCAATGTGGTTGGAAACAATTTCAAGTTTTGAGCATCAAGTAATCATAATATATACATAATACTTCAAATTCAAAGAGAAAAAAATTCTAGGTCTTTTATTCTCATACGTGGAAGTTAGGAAATATGGATGAAGAGATGTTCTTCATACTAGCATTATGGTCAGTGTTTAGAATTGGAAATCCATAAGGAGCTTCTTCATTGTCACCATCTCCATTATCGCCTCTCCTTTACCTCATCTAGAACCTCTTCCAGCACTAGGAGGTGTTATTCCCCATATTCCACCTCTAGGTAGTGGTATTTCTCCTCCTCCTCCTATTATTGTTTCATGTCCATTGGCAGGAGGAAATACTTCTCCATCACTTTCTGCCTTTCATCCTTCAGAGTGAGGTAATAAGGTTCTTCAACTAGATTTTCTTCTTTTGGTTCTTCTACTTATTATCCTCTAGAGAAAGTTTCTTCATCTTCTTCTTCTCCCTCGGTAGGTAATTATAATTCTTGTCCAAGAATTTTTTCTCTTGTTGAAGTAAGAAAGATGACCACCTCAATTGAAAAATGTAGGTTGATATGCTATTGCTTCTATGGAAAATGTTAGCTCTTCTTTGGTTTCAATTTCCGATCTTTGTACCTTAGGCAGTGTTATTATACCTACAAAATTTGGAATTTGTGATATGGGTGTTGATGTGGCTCTTTCTGCACAATGTGGTCTAGTGGGGGTGGTTGGTGATGATGGAATTGAAGTTTGTCCTCTAACAAATCTACTTCTAGAGTCTTTCACTATACATGCATTCTAGAATGAACGAATTCTAACTTTTATGCATCTAAGAATGAATGAAACTAAGAATGGCATGTAATTAAATAACTTTGGTTGGGAATGAATTCACAATCATGATGAGCAGGTTCTTACCTCTTGTCTTATTTCTCTTCCTATCCAAAGTTATGTAAATAAAAATACATTCTAAATTGAAAGCTAATGCCTATGTATACTTCCCTGGAAACAAAACCGAAAATGATGGGTAATTTAATTGTGTGCTAAATTAGTTATATTAAAATTTCAATTCAATTTCATAGACTTATAAAATACACTACACTATATGTGTTAGGAAATCAACATTCAAGTTCTAAACAAAAAAAGAATTTTGATTTGTTAAGAGCTAGAGTCTTAGTCTAGAAATAAATTAAATCTGAGAGTCTAAGAATGTAGTAGAATTCTATTTATAAGATTAAATATAGACAAAGCACACACATTTGTTTCCAATGAAAGTGAGAAAATTACTATTCTAGAAAAGCATGAAAGTAAAGACAACTATCTAAATTCCAATCTTATGAAAGAAAAGACAGGTATTCTATGAAAGAAATGAACTCTTAATCTAACTTCTTATACTAATTAAAATAGTAAATCTAATATAATGAAATCAAAAACAATGCTTTATATTGGAAAAGTATGATCCGGATTATCCACAGTACTATGTTCATTCATTTTCTGTCCTGATGATGGATCCCCTTTGGGGTTCGAAACTTCGACATAATGAACATAGTACTATGGATAATCTGGATCATACTTTTCAAAAATATGACCATAGAAGCTTAAAGTCTAAAAATGCTTTATATTAATGGAGAAATAAATTTATTAGAAGAGAGCATTCAAATTCTAAGAAAAGTAAAGATAGTTTTATTCTATGAAAAGAAATGGCAACTATCTAGAGATGAAAGAAATGATAACTATTTATGAAAGTAATACAAATATCTATGAAAGCAAAGGAAACCTATTTTTGAATCTCGTGAAATAATCTTAAACAAGAAACTATGAAACTTGAATTGAGAATCATCAAAAGCATGTGTTTCAACTTTAGAATTCGTTCATAAATTAAAACTATGATATGCCTATATATATTTTGTAAATGTGCTTATGAATGACATGCAAATATTCTTATAAATGTGAGACTAAGAATGAATGTGAGAATAAGAAAGGAGTATATGAATGCCTGATAGACGGTTTTGGGTTTTTGACTTTAATTCAAGTGCTTGACAAACCTATAAAAGAAAATAACACAGTAAGTGAAAGTGAGAGCTAACCATGAAAGAAAATAGAGCGTGAGAAAAATGTTAGAAAATCAAAAAGGCAGAGAGATTTTCTTTATGTTGATAGCTACTTGAGATATTCTTATGTTTTCTTATGTTCCTCTTTTATCTTTAGTTCATCAAGGAATTATCAAAACAATAGCACAAAGATCACAGACACCAGATATAGGTAGATAACAAGGGAAAAACTCCTATCTAGGGTAAAACCCAGTCAACAAATTTTCCTTAATAACTTCGAGAGATAATCCAAGACTCTTGACCTAGACACAGACTTCCTCCACACCAAGTTAGCCATTTCTTCCTTATGTAAATGATAATTATTTCAGCAACAACTTCGACCTAGCAGCAGCAAATTTGATCCAGCAAAATTTCAAACCAGTAGTAGTCTAGCAAATACTTCGATCTAGCAGAAATAATTTGATCTAGTAGCAGCACTTCAACCCTCCAGTAGTAGACCATAAAATCCACTTGTCTGAAAGAGAGATGACCCAAAAACTTCGATCTTGATCTTTCCAACACTTATCCTTCTCTTCTTGGAATTTCACACTTTTTCTGCCTCGTATTGGATATCGAACTTGTGAGTGAGATGTCTCCAAATGAATCAAACATTTGTTATATAGGGGCTTCTGGTGAGGTCAAATTACCCAGTTTGAGGCCGACTTGATTTCCTTGAGACCGACTTGGTGTGGAGGTGAAAAATGACTTATTTTACTCAATAATAATAAAAAATTACATGATTCAAAAGCCAAATAAGGGTCCCTTTAAATGGACAATGACTCTAATGACTCAAAATAAATCCTAGAAGTACTCAATGGATACTTTGACCTAAAACATAATGCCCCAAGCATGAAACCCATGTCTTAATAAGTAATAATAATAATCATAATAATTCACTTTTAGTTCTTTTGATAAATACATTTAATTGTCACTCAAATACAATTTATGGTGATCGAACCTAGTTACATTCTTCAACACTCCCTCTTAGCTAGGGAGGTATTTATACTTACATACACGAGTACATGGAAGATATCAAAGCACATGAACCATGAAGAGTTTAGGCACTTATGGTGCCACGGACTAGATTCCTGACTAGCAAAATCTATCCTAGTGGGACTAAGATGGACTAAAGCTTTCAATTTCTCTAGATGCCACCAGGCTTACTTGTTAACCATCAACCCAAGGATCTAGGTGTGTAATGAAAGGTTAGATCTCTATGACCTACGCCACACTCCCTACTACTTCGGGAACTAGACATCAACACATTTTCCGGCCAGATGTCCTCCGAAGAATTTTACACACTCAATGCCTCAACAAATCTCTCTAACCTCAAGCATTCTTTTCAAAAACTTTCAGAGATTTACCTGAACAGTCCAACCCCAATCAGTAACAACCTTTCAAATACTCATGAGTAAACACAAACCTTCAGGGTCGACTTCTTATAGTTGCCTCACAATTCATCACAGTAGGACTTTGAGGCTTCCCAAACAAATATTGACAAAGGTTTCCTCAATCATTCAACTTCCTTTCCTACTTCATCTGCAACAACCAAACCCCGCTTTCCTTCTTTCAGCAACACCTCAATATTCATTCTCCATTTTTTCTTCTTCAAGGTATCCATCATGACTATAACATTCCCTCCCTCTCAACTTGGGAGATATACTCTTTTCTTTATCCAAACTCCCTCTCAACTTAGGAAGATCAACTTCTTTTCTATGATATCAGAGAATCTTTCATTGATTCTATCCTTCTTGAACATCATCATTCATATAAAAAATTTCATCATGCTTATCAAATCAAATTTAGTTACAAACATCTTCATTATCTTGAATATTAAGTACATGCACAACTTAGATAGCAAGTACAAAAAAATAAATACATATAGAAGAATGAAGTTAACTATATGGAAGCATTAAATACCAAAGCTTAGTTATGTTCATAATCAACAAGAGATACATACTTTTAAACTTCAACTTCTTTTGCTCGGATTAGGATATAACCCCTAGATCACATTAGTAACTCAATCAAGATATCAGTCTCACTATATCTAGGGCCTCAATATTTCTTCCAGAGATATTACATACTCTACTATAATATATTGCAAACCCTAGAAGCAATTCAATCAAGTCTAATGCATCCACTATAGAAATTTTTCTACAAATCAGATAGCTTTAATACCATGTAGAAATTTCACCTGTAGAACAAACCTATATATGCAATGTCCTAAATCATAATACTTGTTTAACTTCTACAAAACATTAAGCGGAAGCATAATCGAATTCATGAGAAACATCAAGTAGAAACATGCATAACTGATCAAGAGAAATAAATCACACATAACACAAAACATATCACTGGGGAAAGCACCAGCATAAAACCCCAACATTGTATTATCAATCAAGTGGAAATCCTCTTCACAATACAAAAAGAATTAGCTCAATAGCTATCCTACTCTCTCTGTGCTATGATGATCTTCAATCAGAAGATGAGAATCATGGACTACCTAGGCCTCAATATATAGGCCACAAGTCCTCCAATCTCCTATAATAGATCCTTCTCCATGCAAGGAATACTTACTAGAAATAATCCAAGCATCTGATAGTACATTGTCCCACATCTAATCTCAACTGGGTCTCTAACAGAACTGACATGCAACAGTTATCCATGAGTGAATTCTTATTTATCTAAAATAATAGTTGTCACATGCATGCAAGCATTAACAAACTTATATTTTATTATTTTAACAAACTTGTTAAAATAATCTAATTGGACTTGACTAGTTAGAACTAAGTCAATTGATTCTCTCATTATAGAACTCATACTTATTCCCTCACAAAGACTTCAAATTTGAATTTCCTTAACTAATTAACTCAACTGAATTAATTAATTAATATTTCCAACTGTTGTTAAGACCAAAATTAATTTTACTTCCTATAGATAGACTGGGGACTGCTATAAATAGGAAGGGACTCAGAAATGCTATTTTTATAACTTTCTATTTTTAGCAGATTCACCTCTCACCCCATCTGGCTAATGACCTCACTAGCCAAACTGCTATTTTTTGACATGCTATTTTTAGCAGGTCTATTTTTAGCACATTCTAAATTTAACATTTCTTGTTGCACATTTTTCAACATCCACTAACTTTAGAATTCATATGTTAGACTTCAAATAGGATTTAATGCAAACCCTATATTCCATGCATGAGACACTAACCCTTAGATGTCAACAAATAAAATAATTATAACACAATCCAAGGTTTCAACGATATCACCAACTTCTACTAGGATTTGTTGTAATCCCTAGATTTTAACATCATAATGGAAATCACATCATATCAAGATGCTACTACGGCTTAGTTACAAACCCTAGAACTTATCAACAAATAGGTTAGCACAAATACATATCTAGGATAATTATGCACAAGTATATAGGACAAACCCAAGACTCAAACATCAATACATTTAAATTCAGACATTTAACAATCTAGATCAGACTAGGGTTTTGATCATACAGAAAAACATACACCCATGGTTTCATTCCTAGGAGCTAACTCTCAATACATAAGGGTTTTACTTACAAACCCTAATTTACCAAAACTTGAAGGTCTAGGAACATATTACCATCCAACCCTAAAGGACTAGGGTTTCCATAACAATACCAAGAATCCAATCATGACATTACCATCAAAACCCTAACCATCAAAAGAATAGTATTTTCAAGATTTCATCAATAACCCTAAGTAGACTAGGGTTTTTCACATTAGCATACCCTTAGGTTAGGGTTTTACAAAGAACCTTTTTAGGGTTCCATAAACATAATGATTTTACTGAGGGTAGATTCAATCTAATGACTAGTCTCCCAAACAAGAATCTCTATGATTAAAAGTTCCTAGACATAACACTTGTTAGTAATGTAAAGAAGATTCATTTATTATGAATGAGTATACCTTTATAATGAAGAGAAACAAAATTTATAATATAAGACATACCTTTGAGTTGTTTTCTAGACAAAATTATAGGACATCAATTCCAATAGAACTTCTATGTTTTGTCTTGAGAGGTCTTCTCCATGGCCCTTGAGCATATCAGCAAGATTTTCCTAAGAATAATAAAAGATATGTTATTGGCATCTATTGTAAACACATATAGATGGAAAAGGAAAACCAAATATGAAAGATAATGAGTAAGATACTTATCTTTGGAAAATGGTGAGGGCTCCCTCTTAATAAAAAATCTCGAGGGATACCTATAACTTTAGAAAAAAAAATCAACAATATCTTTCCAAAGAATGTTAAACCTATAAGTGCTAGAAATAAAAATACAAAATCATTTTAAAACTTAGAGTAGAAGGATAGAGTCCCTAAGAGTCCCTAGAAAATAATTCGTTGACTTCAGATTCTTCCTTCTTGTTCTGCTTGGATTCTCAGGACAATCACTTTTGTAGTGACCCATCTTGTGACAATTGTAGCATTCAATTTTGGATATGTCTATCTTCCTTCTAGGTCCTTTAGACTCCTTGAATGATCCTTTGTTCTTGTGATGAGCGGAGTAGGCATTTGAAACTTTTTCTTCTTCGCTCTCTTTGTTGCTTACTAGAGAAATTTTGACTTCTTCCTAACTAAAAGTATTCCATGTTTGTTCAAATGTAGGCTTCTTCTTCCAGTTGTTGAAACCTGATGAGAAGGCACTCCACAATGTTCATAAACCTAGAAGTCCAATGATTACAAGCTCCTTATCTGGTACTATCTCATCTATTTCCTGGATTTAATCTCTTAATATTTTTATTGTCACAATTAAGGATGCCACAGTGTCTTCCTTTTTCATATTTATAGATCTTAGTTCATTCTTAAGACTTGTTATTTGACCAAGATTATTGATAGTGAATAATTTGGATAATGCCTGACACATTTCTTGAGCAGGGCCTGTGTTGGAGATATAGGGGATGAGGTTATCCTTTACTCCATCCACCATTAAATTCATGGCCAATATTTCTATTTCCCTGAACTTTTCCTTTTCTGCATCACTTGACTCATTAGTAGGTTTCTTTACCTTTCCTTTGACTAGATCCAAAATTTTATTATTTTTGAGGATGAGGTTTATCCTCTTCTTCCAAGCCCTATAGTTATATGCTCCTTCTAGCTTGTTTTCTCCCTTGATTGAGTTAGACATTGTCCTTCAAGATGATAGATTTGACTTCTTTATATGATCATTTTGATGACCCTTATTCAAAACTCTTTATTCTTCTTTCAAAAGATATTTGAGATGCCTTTTTCCCTTCTCCACCTTAGCTCTGAAACCATGTTAAAAAATCAGAAAGGCAGAAAGATTTTATTTATTTTGATAATTACTTGAGATATTCTTATTTTTTCTTATGTTCCTCTTTTATCTTTAGTTCATCAAGTGATTATCAAAACAATAGCACAAAGATCACAAACACCAAATATAGACGCACATCCATGAAAAAACCCCTATCTAGGGGAAAACCCAGTCAACAACTCTTCCTTAATAAATTCATGGCATAATCCAATACCCTTGACCTAGACACAGACTTCCTCCACACCAAGTTAGTCCTCTCTTCCTTCTATAGATGATAATTATTTCAGCAACAACTTCGACCTAGCAGTAGTAACTTTGATCCAGCATAATTTCGAGCCAGTAGCAGCCCAACAAATACTTCGACACAACATAAATACTTTGATGCAGCGGCAGCACTTCAACCCTCCAATAGTAGACCAAAAAATCCACACATGTGAGATAGAGATTACCCAAAAACTTTGATCTTGATATTTCCAGCACTTCTCCTTCTCTTCTTGGAATTTCGAACTTTTTCTGCCTTCTCTTGGATATTGAACTTGTGAGTGAGATGTCTCCAAATGAATTTGAACTGCTTGTATATATAGGCTTCTGGTATAGTCGCAATTACCCTGTTTGAAGTCGACTTGATCTCCTTGAGGTCGACTTGGTGTGGAGGTGATAAATGACTTATTTCACTCAATACTAAATATTTTTACATGATTCAAAAGCCTAAGAAGGGTCTCATCAAAGTGCAATGATAACAAGATACAATATTTGAATTAAAATAGCATGTGCATAATAATATTGTTCTGCATTTGCAAAAGGTAAAAAAGATTATTCTCGCCTCTCAACGAGTCTTATTTATAATGTTTTTTTACAATAACTAACTGAGAGAACATTTCACTAAATATGAATAGATAAACACGATTAAGTTTCCTATTTCATTTGAAGATCTAATTCCTACAATTTGTCGACGAGTCAACAAATCATATGATTTTTTCTCAGACACATTATCACTCACTTTGTTAATATTTAGCTTTGAGGATGATTATTCATGCTCGTTTGAAGTTGATTTGTCGCCAAATAGTAGTATTGATACATTCTTCCTTTGTTTCATATGCCACGCAATGTTTGAATGAGTGTTTGACCAAACTATTATGGTCAATTGATGAACTTTTCCTTGTGCCAAATAGATGGAACACCATGTTGGAGCTCTTTGACACCTTCCTATGTGCTTGAGTTGACCTGTTCAATTCAGAAACCATTTGAACCTTGGATGTAGCTAGAAAATGTCATCGGGGCTACAGAATATGTTAGTTTTCGTAATCTTTGCAAATTCACCCAATTTTATAAAGTAAACATATAGAACTAGAAAGATATTGGAATTTTACTTCTTTATGTTTTTTGTAGCTTAGATGGATTATTATTCTTGGAAGTATAGCAGGATGATACAAAATGAGTAGCTTATGAGAGTTTCTATGAAAGATAGGCAGAAAACTAAAGTAACAATATGCCAAAAAGATACTATTTATATGGCCCAACAAAAGTATATATTGCTCCTTTGTTATTTTCCACGGCATATGGTGCATTCCAGTAGTAAGGTAGAGAATCACATAAGAGTGGTACCTAAGGATTACACATGACATACAATAGTCCATTTGTGGTGCATATAGTGTTCTTCGAACTTCCAGAATTAATTGTTGTTAAAAAAATTACAATTCCATAAATAGGAGTTATTGTTGGCTAACTTCACATTGCTAAGGAACTTAAAATTCAATTTTGAATGCCACATTTTGTCCAAATATTTTGGCTTATGCTTAGTTGTTGTTTTATATAAAAAGAATGACTTGTGTTGAAGGTATCCTACAAGCTATGAACAAAGCTCAAAGACATTGTCCTAGTATGTCTAATATAGAGTTTGAAGACATTGTAGATGTTTTGTACCATTTGAGATTATAATCAACATTATTGCAACATTTAGCCATTGGATCCTATAATTTTCATTTTTTGAGTTTAAAGACGACTCAAATTGGTAAAGTAGTAGAGTTACTGAACACTCTGCTACTCTCTACTATTGATGATAGTCAAAATCAGCAAGGCCACTCTCACTAGATGTTTACAAGTCACAACTCCAGTGAGATGAACTACATCAAATGAATCAACATTTTGAATTAATTATTAACAATTCCTTTTTTGGGTTTTAGACATACTCTTATTAGAGTCCAACACCTTATCATATCAGTGAGGCCACTTCAAGAGCAGTTTCAAATGAACATGTAAAAGTTCATCCTACACTTCATAAGCCCCTTATCATACCTTGGGAAGAACTTATTAACAATAGGAATAGAATCAGCCTTGGATATGAAAAGGATGTGTCCTTTCACATTTCAAACCAATATGTTTTCGAAGTGTTGGATTTATTCACAACAATTCATCTTTCCCCACTCTACATACACTTCCACATCATATTCACAGATGCCAACATTGTGATTGAGTTAGCCACATGAAAGATTAGTGTTTTGATATTTATCCTTGTGAGAATTTTGGAAAACATGTTCATCATCTAGACAGATGTTATAGACACAAGACCCCTTCAAGGCCAAAGATTCACCTTGGATGGATCACTTCATGAAAATGGTCTTCAACGGCCAAGAAGATAAATTGGTCATACCTCGAAGTTCATTCTCGGTTATTGACACATATTGCAATAGAGATATATTCATCTTCTCACCTTGTATCTGATAGGAGGGAATTGATGTTCAGCTACTATCTTTGAAGATATATCAAGAAAACTAGAGCCACATCCTAAATCAAATCCTAGAGCTAGAGTCAGTCAATCCCAAAATCAGAGTTGTATCCAAAGACAACTTGATGTTCCATGAGCATGACTTGGTTGGTGGCCAGCCCTAATCCACCACCAATAGAAGACTTCAAATTCGGCTACTCACTTCATCATTTTGTAGTCATCTTTAAACCATCATCATGGAGCACTTCTACTTCACAAAAGGCTTTAGCTTCAAACCAAATTTGGAAATGTTCTAGGAACGACTTTAAACCTAGCTCCAGATTTGGTGGATAGCCTTAAACCATCACCAATAAAAGACTTCGACTTCTTCTACCTCATTTGGTTTTTGGTCTTAATTAAACCACCATTTCAAAGAGCACATCCAGTGATTGGCTGCCTTGCACTTTTGTATTTCAACTTTTTTCTTTGACACAAATACACCCCTTTGGATTAGGGGGGGATATTGGAAGCATAATCCTCTTGGGTTATGCAAACTTGGCTTATTCACTTAAGAGGAAGGTGAAAAGCCTCAAGTGAATTAAAATAGTCATAGAAGTCCAAGGGGCCCCTTGGAAGATGAAAACCAAGAGTGAATGAAAAATGTATTTATACATGTACATATTTTGAACAAGAATTAAATTCATGTTGATCTAATGCTAATCTAATGTTGTGTGAGTTCAACAATAAGAATAAACAATTTTAAAAAAATAAAGAGAAAAATAAAATGGAAGTGAAATGGTTGTGGGTGACTAACCTTATTCCTTTTCTCCAAATCATTGTCTTTCCCATCTCCCTCTCACTTAAAACCCCTCTCTCCCTTAAAGGAGTGGGTGGATAAACAAGTGGGTTGGGCTAGGTCTAGAATTTGACAACGTGTAGCACATATTTTCTCTCCAAACTCATCTTTGATATGTAGATACCAAATAGACACATTAACCATTTCCTACAACAAAACTTTTAGCTCATAAAATTGGCATTTAGTTATGTCAATAGGTACTTATAGTCTGCCACTAAGTCTATACATGTATGTTATAACGGTGTTACCCATGGCTTGGCAAGTGTCATGCCATGTGACTAGGGTTCAATGAAGTAATAATGAAAAAATAAATGAATTTGTTGCGACATGTCCTAAACTCCAACCCACATACTAGGGTTGTAGTTAATTCGAGTTCCCAAATACCATAATACATTCAATTTGATTTGTTCAACATTGGATTTGTTTTGTTACAATGGTTCATCTCTACTTAGCTAATTTCCATGTTTTTTCTCTATTGAGTATGTTAGCTATTGTGGCATTGATGTCAAGCATAGTCAGTGATGTGCTTAGGGGGAGCTTGTTAAGCATCTCTGATTTCATTGATGCCTTGGTTGTTTGTAGTTAATCTTATGGCATCATTTGGTTGTTTGTTTGGTAGCCTATATTTGAAGGTATTTATTTCTCATTTAATTATCTCAAATGAAGAATCTAAGTCTTTGGTCAGATAGCCCTCTCAAAGAGCTTTCCAATGATATATGGGACTTAACGTAACTCCCAAGAAATGAAGAGAAATATTTGTCTGAAGCTAAATAATGGTTTCGAATGGCCAGTAGCTATTCGAGCATCTGGGGTGTTGAATGTGTAAGCTCAATAGAAAGAGCAGCAAGGCCACACCAACATATGGCACAACATTAGAGGAATTTTGAGGTAAAAAATGAGCCCCAAAACAAAAATCAACTTTATAAGAACAAATAGGATTCAATATGATGATGTCAACCATGGGGGGTGATTCACCATTTTTGGAGTAAAAAAAAAAAAAATTTAAAAAAGGCTACCTTTTCAACTCATATTTCAACTTATCCACCTAGGATTTTACTCAAATTTCGAGGGGGGGCACTCATTGGATGCGTAATTTAATTTTGGATCCAAGGAGTACCCATGTCATGTGAGGCTATAAGCAAGTAGGTCTAGAGAGATGCCATGATAAAGGAGTATAGCTCCATCATGAGCAATGATGTTTGAGATATAGTTTCGAGACTGGAAGGAAAGTTTTTTGTCACTTATCAGTTGATGTAAAAGATCAAACATGCAGTTTATGACAATATCAAGAAGTATAAAGTGAGGTTCGTGGTGAAAGGGTTCTCCCAAAAGCAGGGAGTGGACTACAAGGAGACATTTGCACCCGTCACCATATATACATCCATTAAAGCAGTTGAGTTTATTTATGTAGAGATGGGGTGAAGGATACATCATATGGATGTGAATATTGTTTTCATCAATGGATTGATTGAGGAGGAGGTGTATATTCAGTAGCCTCGAGGTTTTGAGGTGCATGGGAGAGATTCCCATGTATGCAGGTTAAGGAAGGATTTTTATGGGTTGAATCAGGTTCCACGTGCATGGTATGGCAAGATTGATGGATATCTTCCTTGTTGGACTTCACCAAGAGTGAGGTGGATCCCAACATGTACTTTGTACTCATTGAGGGTGAACCTCTCTTCTTGGTACTATATGTGGAAAATCTCTTCTTGATGAGATCCGAGAAGCTCATAAGGATGTGCAAGGAGGATCTTGCTTGAGAATTTGTCATGAAGGACATTAGCTTGATCCATTACTTTTTGGGAATGGAGGTGTGGCAACAGCGAGGAGATATTTTCCTTGGGTAGGGCAAGTATGTAGTGGATATCTAGAGGAGATTCAAGATTGAGGATTACAAGCCTATGCCTACACTTATGATTACTAACCTAAATAATTTGAGTGCTTCTCAAGGGAGTTAGTGGATCCCACATTGTATAGGAAATTGATAAGTTCCTTGATGTATCTAGTCAACACTAGACCATATACATGTTTTGTTGTGAACATAATGAACCAGTTCATGGTGGACTTGAGACAGATTCATTGAGTGTCAATGAAGCATGTCCTATGATACCTGTGTAGGGTAATATAATTTGGACTGATATATTTCAGAGTTGGAGGAGTGGAGTTGTAGGGGTACATGAATTTGTATTGGGAAAGGAGTGTGGTGGACAAAAAATCCATGTTTAGATGTTGTTTCAGCTTGGGATTAGCCATGATCTCATGGTTAATTCGGAAGTAGTAGTCAGTGGAAATCAGTTCAGCAGAGACAGAGTACATGACAGCGAGTATGGAAAGTTGTGAGGCAGTTTGTCTTCACTAGGTACTTGCAAGGTTATTTGGTATTCAATGGGGCAAACAGTGATCCATTGTGAGAATCATATTTGCATTAATCTCTCTGAGAATCCTATTTTTAATTATCATTCCAAGAATATTGAAATCAAATATCACTTGATAAAAGATAGGGTTCAAAGGGGTGTTGTGAGATGGCAGTACATTTCTACAGATGAGCGGGTGGCAAATGTTCTCACTAAGCCTCTAGAGAATGGAAAGTTTGTGAAGTAGAAAGATACGCTAGGGGTGGTAAAGAATCATTCCTTGCTAGAAGATCGAAAAGTCTTCCACATCATCTTGGTGTCTTAGCATGTAAAAGACATTATTTGTCTCTTCTAGTGATTTATGTATTATTTCCTAAGTCTAACTTAAGAAAAGTACAATAACTAAAGTAAATTAATTGTTGTGGACTATTGATTTATTTTCTCAGGATAAATAATTTAATTATTTAAGTGACTTAGAAATAATTTCAACCACTAATCTTCAAGATGGTTCTAGAAGGGAGATTGGGGTTAGGAATTTGGACTCAATGAAGATTATAAAGGTAGCCTTGTGAGAAGGTGAAGAAATAAGATGAAGAGCACATGTTGTGTGATCAATTCATCATTTGGAGAGAGTGATTTTCTCGACAATGCAAGTGGCTCAATGGACTAGTGCACAAAGAAGGAGAAGTGTGAGTGATTTCATGTGAATCCTGGAAAGCCGAGTAGGAGGAGATTGTAGGGCCAACTTGCTGAAGGGAGATTGCATTTGTCTATAGGAGACCAAGTTGTTGGAGGTCAATTTCATCTGGAGGTAGATTTACTTGGGCCAAATTCATTTTAAGGGAGTTGAGTTGCACGTTCGAGGTTTCTATTTTTCCTTGTATCTGTGTAGGTCAAAAAACCCATATTTTCCAAACAATGAAATCACAAAGAATTGATTGTGTGATTGATCTCTCTAGTTTATTTCCGCTACATATTTTTAATTCTAGAAGTTAAAAATGCAAGTGATTTTATTTTTCGGTGAGTCAGTGTTTATATGGGTAAATAAATTAATTTTCTGTGAGAAAATAAATCTGGCTAATATTATAAATTTAGCATGGTGTAGTTGCAAGGTATCAACCAAACCCCAAACAAATCTCTTGATAGTCATCTCTTATTTTTCAAGACAATTTTCGGGTATTTAAGAGCCTCAATGGACTATGGCCTATGGTATCCAAAATGAAAAAGCTTTTCTTTCACTACATACACAGATGTTGATTGGGATGGAAGTATGGATGACAAGAAAAGCACAAGTGGTGGTGTTTTCTTCCTAGGGAAGTGTTCGGTGGCTTAGCTAAACAAAAAAGCAAAATTTTTCTATAGTTGAAGTTGAGTACATAACAGTTGCAACAAGTTGTATTCAGATTTTCTGGGTGAAGCAAACATTACAAGACATGAAAGTAATATATGATGAATCCATTCCCATTATGTGTGACAACACAAGTACTATTAGTATATCCAAGAATCTTTTTCTTAACTCAAATACCAAGCACATTCCCATAAAGTATCTTTTTTTTTAGAACAAGTGGTTGATCATATTTTGAAGTTGGAGCACATATCCACAAAATAACAAGTTGTTGATATCTTCACTAAACTTATTTCTTGATATCCCTTTGGGTATTTAAGGCAAAGTTGGGAGTGATATCTCACTCATGTCTTCACTAGTTTGCTTCACAAGCAAATAGGGCAATTGTCCCAATATGTTAAGGATAGTTGTCTGTCATGAGATTGGAGCAAAGAAAAGAAACTAAGATCAAGGGGAGCTTCAAAATCAGTATAAGTAGTATAATTTTAAGGGGAGCACAGTGCACTATGAAATGGAAAATTTGCATGTTTTCCTAAGTTTTTATTTGTCCTTCTTCCTTTGGTATCACTTGATTTAGGTAGCAGCCAGTTTGTTCAACAACAAATTAAAATCAGCAGCCTATTATATCCAAGGTTATAACTCAAGCCCTTTAGGTGGAGAATGATCAAATGGGGAGTCACTATAGCCGTTTTCCATCAATGTGACTCAAAGGGACAGAGATTAATGATAAGACATTGACACCTAAGTAGAACAATAATCCATTGGAAAGAGTGAAAACATCTTGAAGAGAGAGAATAAGCAGCCTGATATGGGGGATTTAAGCCCAAATCCATCAACAACCATCAATGTCTAGTAGTGTTGACATCAATGCCAAAGGGGGAGAATTTTTAGTATGTTAGCTATTGTTGTCATTGATGTCAAGCTCAGGGGGAGCTTGTTGAGAATTTATGATGTCATTGATGTCTTGGTTGTTTGTATGCTAAACTTATGGGGACATTTGGTTGCTTGTTGGATAGTATATTATTGAAGGAATTTCTTCCTCATTTCTTTAGCTCGAATGAAGAATTTAAGTGTTCATTCAAATAACACTCCAAGAGAGCTTTCCAATGATATGTTGTACCTAGCATAACTCCCAAGGAATGAAGAGAAATATTTTTCTGAAGTTTAGTCATGGTTCCACTGGTTCATGGATTTGAATGGATAGAAAATATCTAGGTATCCAAGGTGCTAAAGGCATAATCTCAGGAGGAAGAGCAGAAAGGTCGCACCAACATGTGGCATAGGAAGATGATGTGGAAAATTGCCTGGGATCACACGTGGTAGGTGATGTGGCAATTGTCCCTGCGCTAATTAACCATCGATAGTGCTCACCCAACAACAAAACTCACCAATAGGAAGTGGGGCAGCAAGGTGCTAGTCATAGCACCCAGTTACCAAAGAGATTAGTGCCAAGAGCCCAGGTGCTTATGGAACTGCCAAGTATAATAATGTGCACACAATGCGATGGGTGGTGAGCGACAGGTCGATAAGCTAACATGTCATGGAAACACATGTCAAATATGACATGGATCAAGTGATGAATGGCACACTAATTTGAGGACACATGGAAGGTGAATTTGACCTTTTTGGGTGGCTAAGTGACCCTTTTGTAGGTGACACATGGAAATGGCATGGAGGTGGCATGGTAAAAAATGATGTGACAACAAGGAACTAATGTAGAAAATGAGGTGGCAATGCCTTGGAAGTGAGATGGAAAACCATCGAGATTTGCACCAAGGAGCGATCTTACAGGGATCCCTTGTGTTAGGAAATTTGACCAATAAGAAATGAAGTAGAAACTGTAGCTTGGCCATTAAGCGGTGGATGAAATACAACAAATTTCATGTCTTATGATAATTTTTTCTATGGGACCGAACAAATAGAAGAGTTGCGCACTAGACGACAAGCTTGGGTGGTAAGTGGTAGATGCAGAATTTGAGCATCAAACTGGAATGCGCAACAAGTAATATAACTATAGACACCCCCTCCCCCCATTTGTTATAGTTCAGATAAATAAGGGGGGTGAGGGGGAAAAGTGATTTTCTTGTCGTTGAATTGGATGGGAGTATGAGATCACATGCAATGTCATAAAGAATTGGCGGGTGTTTAAAGTAGACCCCCCCTTCTTTAAAGCTCGGATACACAGAGGGGGCCAAGTATTGTATATGTCATCGATCTGATCAGGTAATTGTGCACGCCATGGAAGGTGTCGATTATTTAAATAGTGAGTGAACCACAGCAATCTAGGGTTAAGCACCCTTAGGGATTAAGTCCTCGGTTTGGGCTTGTGGTGATATGCTCCAGGGAGCATGAAGACAAAGGGTTGGGACCAAAAATTTGGTGTTCAAGCGCCAAAACACAATTAAGTGATTAAAGGCTATGTTAGGGAAAATTAAAGTGGTAACATCTATAAAAGGAAATCAAATGACATAAGAATAAGGATTTCTCATGCAAAACAAAGAGTAATAGCTATAGTGCACAGGTAGATGTATAGAAGATTGATTTGAATGAGGAGAAGAAGGGGGAACAGAACTACAAAATCCTAACAACATGGAAATCTAAGACAGAGTTACAACGAAGTACTAAGGAGCATGTTGAAAGTAAAGATCAGGGAGATTTAGAGTTATTGTGAAGCAAAAGAATGCAAATTTGAAATGAAAATATTTGAATTGTAGAGAAACAGAATTGCATATCTATAATGCAAAGAATTAGATCAAAAAAATAAAGCAAGAAATGTTGTTGCAAAGTAGAGATGAGCATATCTAAGAATTAATCAATTGGTTCAATATTCTTTTAATTAATGTACCTCGGATCTAAGTTTGAAAATTAGATGAAAGAGGGATTTGATAGGTTGAGCAAGTAGGTGCTTGCATATCAGTGGGGGTTGTTGTCTCCAGTAGGTTGGTGCCTATAAACTGTGGGAGTTGGTGCTTCCATCCAATTCATGCTTGAAACGAAAAGGGGGTAGGAGGCTCTTGTAGGTTGGTGCCTACAAAATTCGATGTAATTTGGAGTTGAAGCTTGTGTTTTACATCATAATAAAAAAGAATTTATGGTTTTCTCCTGTATGGGCTTCCATGTAAACTTCATGTGTCAAAGCTTTAAGTGATTGGTGCACTATTTTCTATTATGGTATTGTTGGGTGTGTTAAATTACATAAATAATTGTTAAAATTGTTACAATACTTATTCACCGCCCTCTTAGTATTTTTTTGGTTTCCAACATATTCATTGCTCCATGGTTCTACTCTACTTTGTTAACTTCCAAGGGTTTTACTCAATGTTGGGTCTACTTCAATGGACCTACTCTACTAACTTCCAAGGCTTTTACTCATTGCTAGGTATGCCTTGTTCTAGCGGTTCAACTCTGCTCCATTAATTTCTAGTGGTTTTACTCACCATTAGGTTTGCTCCACTATGGTGGTCAAGGCACGTTGATGGATCATCCTATTATGATAATCTTGGGGATTTTTACTTAGAATCTTTCATTTTGTGTAATAGTCCTCTAATTCCTCTTACACATTTTACAAATTTATAGGAAATAAATTACAAATTTTACATTTGTCAGCTTTAATTTCTCACTGAATCTTAATTTTTTGGCTTGAGTTAATTAACTCGAACCTTTGAGATATTTACAATTGAAGTGGCCACTACAAGAAAATTTATGTAAATTATTCTCAATAAAATGAATTTGTATATTGTTTGGAAAATCAAATTTCCATTTTCACAATGGAGTTTGAAAATTTATATTTTCCCTTGTGTTGCTTTTTTATGATGGGGTGTTTGAACTAAAATATTAAGTTTATAGAAGATAGTGCTCACACTTGTCCAAATCAAAATTGAGTTTATGTAAACAAAGTTTTCTTTTGCAAGAAGCATTAACATTAAATATTATCTTAATGATTTGTGAGCTGAGATCCATTTGTTATTGCATTGTTCCAACCAAGAAGTAAAAATATAGAAAGGTGTATGGACAAAATATAGTGAAAAATAAAATTTATGATAATGAAATTTGCATCTAACAACACAAGAATTTGGTACTTTAGAATTAATAAGCATGAAAAAAAAAATTGCTATCATTAAATTTTCACTTGATAAACATGGTAAACTTAAAGTTCCAAAATTCAGCAATGCAATTTTCATAATCCCTCCACATTGATTTTCTTTAATGTTGTTTTTAATTATTATTATTATTATTATTATTATTCTTTCCAAAATTAAAAAACTTTAAAGCAAAAAAAAATAGCCCTTCTATTGAAGCCCCGAAAATCGGGTCTACAACAAGACGGATACCCACTTGGTCCGGACGTTGGTTAGCAACTCCTTTTCCGTTTGGTATAGTGGATCCGACTAGGGATATGGGACCAATTTCCCAATTTAAGTGTGTGTGTGTTGAGAATTGATATTTCCTTCCTAATAATATCTAAGTAAAATTCTTTTATTCTAAAGCTAATTTATCAACATGCAATTGTATTCTAATGAATAGAAATATCTAATTCTAAAACTAACCCAGGATTAATCTTTCAGTTATGCAATCTAAAATAATTTCTAATGGCAATTGGTAATAAAGATCATTCAATTGCTATGAGAAAAGAATTCAATAAAGATAAACCGTTTTGTATAAAAAGTTAGACGAAACAATTGTGAAAAGCATATCGCATAATAAGTCACTCATATATTAAGCATAAATAGAATAGCTATCACCGTACAGAAGTTCCAAATGATAACTCAAGCATTCATATATAAATAACTGAACATGAATATCACCTTAACACATAAGCAGAAATTATTAAGAGATAAAAGTACCATTTATAACAAGTTCTACTCATGAGCTTCAGCAATAATGATTTATCTCTTCTTAATTGAACACAGATATCAATAAATCTTGTTCTATTCATTCATCAAAACCTCCTCAGAGGGTGCAGAAGTGCATGTTCTGAGGACAAGTTTTTGACAAATTTTAGGACCCTTCTCTAAATGCATGAGAAGGGTTAAAATACTACTAGCTAAATCTAAAAATAGTTTATGACAAAAATGTAGGAGGCTGTTTAAATGACCATCCTCATTTCAGGAAAAAATAAAGCAAAACTAAAACTAAAACTAAATCTAAATCTAAAACTAAAACTGGCAATTAACTATCTATGTATATGTTCCTTGTAGTCGCAAGCATCCAGCATTAGCTTGAGGAGAGTTGGTCGGCCGACCTCCGACTTTAGCTGTCCTGCAAAAATGGAATCGGCAAGTGTTGGCACCATCTTCTCGGTAGAGTTAGTGAGGCATTTGAGAGTCATACACTGATTGTGTGGTTTTACCATGTACTTCTAGTAAGAATCCCAATTCAACTTGGTTAACATTTTGATGGACTCTACTCTTTCTTGAGCCTTTTGTCTCCAGCTTATCTGTAGATGTTGTACATTTGGTAGAAATTTACATACCACTTAAGTATATCCCTGATAGATACCAATGGTTTTTAGAGCTCGAGTTTTGCCTTTAGCCTTTAGCACTTTTTCCTACAATTTTTCAGGTTTACAGGTGACTGAGTGACCAGAGGCTTTCTTTCTCAAGGGATTTTGCCCGGCGATGTGCGATCGCGCATCGGAAATTGCCTCCGTTTCTCTATCTGGGATTCCCTGGTGCTATTTTTTGCCCCTTGTGCGCTTTTTTTTAGAGGATATAAACCTTAAATTTTGTGGAAAGAACGAATCCATGAGTTCTTGGCTCTGAGTTTTAAATTGTCTGTCTGTTATCTCAGCACTATCCAACACCCATTTGACCATGTCCATGTATGGAAGAATTTTGGGCCTCACCGCTATCTGGTGTAAGAACGAGCATGCTAGTTCTGTAATCGATGCCTCAGACGATCCGCGTGAGTCTACAGTCGCTGTAACCTCCATTACTCTAGGATTTTCTTCCTCGAGTAGATTGTGCATGTCTTCCCAAGTAGTAATGTTGGCATCTCTATTACAGGTGGTGTTTGTGTATAAGGGTGTCATTTCTTTGTCTTCAGAAATCGAAGCTTTTCCCTTCTTTCCCATAATATTCTAAACACTACTATGTATACCTCTCTGCTTTTCGCCCCTGCAATTTTCAAATAAGGAAAGAGTAATGATAAGAAGTAAGGTGATGGGAAAGCTTTAAATTCCGAAATCATATAAAATATATCACCCTACGTGAAATGGCCCTTCGATCAAATCAAAACCATATTTCATTAATGATCATTAACTAACTCATAAATTAAAATTAATGCACATAACTGGGCATCGATTTATGAAAAACTTTTCGAACGACGAGCCCTACAGATCTGCGATAAAGCGATTTTATGATTTGCTTCGCAATATCGCAGATTGCAATATCGTTGATCGCAATATCACTAATCCGTTGCATGTGACAATCATCTATTACCATGCGAAATGCAATTTGCGAGAAGTGTCATAGCATATCGGCGGTTTGAGATATTTGACCTTAAGTGATATTTGAGGCATATGAAAACTGTGATGCGATGAGTGTATTCAGTGTGTGATTTCGCCTCGCGATTTCAAAATCTTAGGAGTTTGTTTATAGGATGGCATCCATTACCTCTTTGCGATGCAACACTCTTTATTGAGAGAAGGTTTTGTTCGAACTTATCATAAAACTTAAGTCTTTTTTTATTTTTCAGGTATTCTCCTAAGTTTATGATAGTAATATTTATTCAAAAAGGGAATACAAGCACTAATTTATTTTTTAAATTTTTTTGGATAAAGGATCTCCACTTATTTAGTATTAGTAATAAAACTAAATAAGAAGGGGGTTGTTGCTGTCCACAAAAATTGGCGATTCACTTGGAAGAACTGATGATCTTTTTTTTTCTTTTGATTTTATAATCTTCCAAAACAGAAAGCTTTTCCAGAAATTATAACTTTATTATAGAAAGATAAAGTACACCATCCTTTCAGTTGTCAATGGTAGTTTGTTTCTTCTATGTTAAATTTTATTTTTTACTTCCTAGAGCTAGCCATTGTATTTACATCAGCCACTACTTGGTTTGTAAAGATAAAAACAAAGTTCTCTCTGTAAATCAGTTTTAAATATGCTCATTTGTCGTAGGTAGAGCCTCTGCTGCCAGCAAGCGTTTATAGCCTCAACAGGGTTACTTGTTACTCAGCAATGATCATGTATCCTACCTGGAGAAGTATACGATTTTCAAAGGGAAATTCATATCCACACTTATTGCTTTTATTTTCTTTTAATTCTTAAAGAATAATGCCTTGGTTTGGTAGCCAAATTATGACAATGCCACTCACTTGATTTATGCATTTGCTGAACAAGTTGTCTCGTGATGAGACCCCCTGTCTTTTGATTGCAACAATCTTGAGTCATTGCCCTGTTGTGGTATGCAGTTTTGGCAAAGTCAGCAAGCTATAAAATCTTATGATCATGATAAGTCGGCTCGTGATGAGACCTCGTATTCTTTAAGTTAAAGTGTATCGCTGGATTATTCCTTGAACCTCGTAATTCTCTAGGTGGGGAGGAAGTCATTATTTCCTTAAGAATAGATCTGGACGATAATTGTAGAGTTTTTGGAAAGAGCTTTTCCACAGAGGATCTTTGTTTTGTTTTTGATACCTTTCATTTGACTGATATAAAACAAATTCCCACTAAAGGTTGTTTTTTATCAAAATTTGTAAGGTTGAAACTAGTATCATTTTTAGGTTTATAGCCTTTGACTGTACCTTTCAATAATAATGACCAATTTTCTAAATCAGTTCTATTTATACAAGCGAAAAAACAAAATCTAAAAGAAATACTTATCTTTTTCGTGAATTCCAAATGCAACCATTTATAACTGGTTTTACTATCAAAATAAAGGAAAAGCTAATTTACAAAAATAGAAGGATGATCTCCTATGGTAAGTATTTTTTGAGGATCTGCCCATTAATAGGTAAAGATTCTCTTTTTCCTGTTAAATCCTGTAACATAAAAGTAGATGGACCTATGATTTCTGCAATTTGGAAAGGGCCAAGCCACATTCGTTGGAATTTCGTATGTTTGCCCTTTTCCTCGTGAGCCTTATCCCATTTTAAAACTAAATCTCCAATTTCAAAGTCCTTTCTGGACATCATGTTTGAATCAAAAGAAGCTTTTACTAATGCTTGGTGATGAGAATGAGGTATTTTTAGCTTGTTCTCGTTGCTCTTCTAGCTTAAGGATTTGTAGTTGCCTTAGTTGTAAGGAAGAAGATGGTGTTTTGTCAATAAATTGAACTAAGGCCAAAGAGGGAATCGCTAGATGAGTTGGAAGGACCACTTCTTTCCCATAAACTAAATTAAAGGGAGAAGTGCCAAGGGAGGCTTTCTGCGTTATTTGGTCTGCCCATAGAGCATACATTAAAGATTTGTGCCAATTCTTATGATTTTGATCGATGGTTGGCTTAATGATTCTGATTAAGTTTTTATTTGTTGATTCAGCTAACCCATTCCCCTGTGGGTAATAATTGGCAGATTATTTAAGTTTAAAAACTCTTTTGAGTGCAAATTCGGTCATAACATTGCCAGAGAAATACGATGCATTATCAAACATTAAAGCAGAGGGTAAACCAAACCTGGTGATTATGAAATGATCTATGAAATCAATTATGTGTTTGGCATTAGTTGTCTTGAGAGGCACTGTTTCTACCCATTCAGTAAAATAATCTGTAGTTGTAAGGCTATACCTATGCTGCTTAGAAGAGTGAGGAACGATCTCACCTATTATATCTAATCCCCATTGATCAAAAGGTTGATCGATATTGACTAGTTGCAAAGGCAACGACTGTTTCTTTTGTCTTCCAGTAGCAGTTTGACAAACTTGATATTTCCTTACATAGCTATGTGTGTATTTGAATAGCGTAGGCCAGTAGTATCCTACACGCAATATTTTATGTGTTGTAGCATCTCCAGCATAATTTCCACTTGTTGTTCCATCATGGAGTTCCCACAACACCTTTCAGCTTCAGATTTCTCAAGACATCGAAGGAGAACAGAATCATAATTCATCCTAAAAAGTACATCGTTCGCGAGTTGATATTGCTTAGCCTTCAACCTTAGGGCTCTTTTCTTTGTATAGTCTAGGTTTGAAGGAGCATATCCGTTCTTTAGATAAAATATGATATCAGCATATAATGATTCAATATCGTTTAGGCTTACCTCATACATTTGTACTTCTACAAATCGTATTTCGGAAATAAATGATGCTCTAGCCAGCATTTTGCAAAAGCCTTGACCTTTTACAATATTTGTTGGTTTGATTTCAACGCCATATTCTTGTAAGGCAGTAGCCCAATTTTCTCTTTTCTCACCCATGTCCTTCTGTACTAAGAGATTTCTTACCGCTGGAAATGGTACTATGATTTTTGTATTGGTTTTAAGCAGAAAGGGTCTGAAATGTTTGATCGCTTTGAAAACAACATAAGCTTGTTTCTCGACGTCAGAATAATTTAATTCAGCCCCTTGTAGATTTGAACTGAAAAAGGCAATTGGGGCTTCCGCCTTGTCTTGATTTGCTTGAGTCAGTATCGTAGCATATGATCTATCAGAGGCAAATCTATACAAAATGAAAGGAGTAGAGAAATTTGGAGTTGTTAAAGATGGAGCATTTACAATCGCTTGTTTAATCAGATTGAATGCTTCATATTCCTCTTGGCCCCATTTGAAGATTGAATTCTTTTTAATCATTGCTTGTAAGGGAGACACGATCCTTGAAAAGTCTGGAACAAATCTCTTTACAAAATTAATCTGGCCAAGGAAGGATTGCATTTTGTTGTTGTGAGGCAAGCATATTTCGGAAATCTCCTTGATTCTGTCGGGATCAATATGGATTCCATATTTTGACACTATAAATCCAAGAAGTTTTCCTTCACTTAATGTAAAAAAGGACTTTTTTGGATTAATTGAAATTCCATACCTTTGGCAATGTTAGAAGATCTGTTTTAAATCTCTGATATAATTACCTCATTTTTTGGAATATATAGTTATATCATCCAAGTAGATTACTACTGATTTGTTTACTAATCCCTTAAATGCGATGTCCATGGCCCTTTGAAATTTGGTGCCAGTGTTGATTAGACCAAAAGTCATCTTTTGATATGCATAAGTACCCCATTTGGTTCTAAATGTGGTTTTTAATTGATCATCAGGATGGACCAAAACTTGGTTGTAGTCGGAGAAACCATCCAAAAAGGACATTAATTCTGATCCTGCAACTGCTTGCAATATTTGCTCCATGGGAGGCAGGGGAAAATTATCCTTTTGTTAGGCCTTTTTAAGGTTTGGAAAGTCAATGCAAATTCTAATGTCTCCATTTTTCTTTCTAACGGGAACCATATTGGAAACCCATCTAGAATGTCGAATGGGAAAAATGATTTTGGCTTTCAATAATTTATTGACCTCAGACTTGATTTGATTTTCCAGATTAGGATGGATCTTTCTTAACTTTTGTTGGATAGGTTTTTCATCATTTATCATTGGGATAGCATGTTGAATGACAGAAGTGTCGTAAGTCTTAAGGTCATCATAGTTCCAGGAAAAGACACTTGTGTATTGTTTCAGGAGACGAACGTATGCCAATCTTTCTTCAAGGGCTAGGCCAAGACCTAGGTTGATATTCTGCAGCTTGGTATCAGTTCCTAGATTTACTAATTCATAGTTCATAGTTGAACTTTGAAGTTTTGAATTGGTAGATCTTTTGAATCGGTCTTTCAAATCATATAGGTCTTCCAATTTGACTACTGATTTTGGCATAGCATTATTAGTGCTATCTTGTTGCAAATGTTTTTCATGTTGGTCCTCATCAATTATCTAATTAGTGTAAGAACCCTCTGATGTGAGGAAGCTTACAATATCAGGATCATCGTTGAAAATTCTCCAATTGGTAATGTTATCAAGAATTGAGGGTCTAAAGATCAATTCGATTGAGAATCTGTCTGGGCTATAGTCTTCTGAGGGAATGAGCTTGGAAGCTATGTTTGCCAAGAGGTCAGCACTAGCATTTTGGAGTCTAGGAATTGATGAAATATGAATGCTATGAAATGTTCAGTCAAATCTTGTACTAAAGATTGATAATGGTTTAAATGACCTAATAGACAATGTATAGTATTTCGTACCTGTCTGATAACAATTTCAGAATCTCCGAAGACTTGTAGATACTTGATATCTAATCTGATTGCTTTGTATAATCCTTGGACTAAAGCTTTGTATTCTGCAGTATTTTTGGTGCAATCGAACTCAAGTCTACAAGTTAGCATAGTTTTGTTTCCCTTTGGACTAACTAATACGCATCCTGCTCCTAATCCCACGTTAGACTTAAAACTGGCAAAAAATAACTTCCAAAATAAAGATTTATTTACAGGACTATCTATAAAACTAACACATTTAGAACTATCTATTTGAGAGAAATTTTCTACTTGAGATAAAACAGAATGTTCTAAGGCGAAGTAGGAGCATTAAAATTTCCTAAGAAAGAGTCAACAGAATAGTTGCCAATTATATTGTTGTTGTATGCTATAGGTTCATTTTCTCCTTCCAATTATGTTACTATGTATTTTTTATGTCTTTCTCGCTCAACCTTTATCTGATTTGGTTTACCATTGTAAGGGAGCCACATATGCGACCAGTCGGTTGCAAAGTATCCATGAAGCTTTTCAGACCTATCTCTGCTAAGAATTAAGCCATAAAATTCTAGAATGTCTGCAACTAAAATATCGATAACTTGACATACCTTTGGACTAGATGATAGCCTTATGGTAACCTAATTTAGTTCACCGATCACTTCAACCTGTGATTGGTCCAACTGAACTATGCGTACTGTAGATTTTTGAAGTTGGACGTTCAACTTTGCACATATTGATTTAGGTAAGATATTAGATGAAGCTCCTGAATCTACTAAACAATTATGCAATTTTTGTTGAAAACTTCATAAGTAAGAAGAAATGGGGGAGTATGAGATCTTGACCTTCCTCCAATTAGAGCGATATCGTTTGGATCGAATTTATTTGTAAAATTAGTTGGAGGTCTTCCCATCTCGTCAGAATCTTGAGAGATTACAGTAGCAAGCAGAGGTGCAATAGGTATTGCGAGTAACTCTTTCAAAAGTAGCTTTTGTTGATGTTTTAACTTGCTCAATTCATAAAAAGTAATGTTAGCCCTAGTTTCTTCATGTCTTCTATGATATTATACTCCATCTCATCAGAAACAATCAATGTTTTATATGGAGATGGTGAATCTATTTGGATTGGGCCTGTTTGAGTCACTTTGGGTGGTGTTTTCTTACCTGCGACTTTATCCTTAGACATTGAGCTTGCGCTCTTTGGCTTAGGAGTAGGTTGTGGAGGATCGAGTTGATTTCTACTTCTAGTATTGACTAGTGATGCCTCTTGATCCTCTTCATCTGGGAGGATGAAATCCCACATTCCCTGTACTTCTACAACTTCTTCTTCATCAGTAGGCTCCTCGCTGGAAACTTCCTCTTTTTCTTCTTCCGATTCAGCATTTGTGAGAGCATTGGGAGGCTTTGAATCAGTGGAAGAATTTCTTCTATAAGGCTTTTAAGGCTTTTTAGAAGAAGTCTCTACTACTTGTTTCTTAATGTCAACCATTTCATTAGACATGGTTTTCAAAACTTTCTGCAATCCTTCTAAATCAAATGGGTCTTTCCATTGTTTTTTCTTTGGATATTCTTTAAAAGTAACCTTCTTAGATTTTCATTCATCAACAGCGTTTTTCTTTTCTAAGGCTATGATACATTTCTCTACCACTATTGCTTCGTTCATATTGTCAGCTAAAGTTGTTTTGTTAGCCCTATCAACGAAGATTGCTATGTTTGATGGTAGAGCAGATATGTACCATTCACTTCGAACTTCTTCGCTAGGCTTGGAAGCGGAAGGAATTTTGTTCAAAAGTTTATTGAAATAAAAGTTAAAATCTTTGATAGGCTCCCTTGTTTCAGCCCTAAAATTAGACAGGTCATTGATAAGTGTCGCAGTAGACCTGTCATCACCAAACTTAGTCAAGAATTGCTCTTGGAAAATATCCCAACTAGTGATAGATCCAGATGGTAATGAGAAATACCATGATCCGGCTACTCCTTTCAAAGTGTAAGGAAAGAGCCGAACAACAGCATCTTCATTAGTAACCCCATTGAGATTTATAGATAACATGAAGTTGTTCATATGTTCTTCTGCTAGCATGCCTGCTTCAGGATTAAACTTAGGCATCCATTTTTCAGTATGGGCCGGTATTTGACTCAAGGATGCAGGCATTAAGACTTCCCTTGGGTTATTCCAGGGAGTTTGGGCCATCGTTGAACTACTAACATAGGAAAGCGCAGAAGATGTTCCTTACGGTTGGGAAGATGAGGATATTACAGTTCCAGAGGATTGAGAAGGAGATGTTGAAGTTCCAGAGGTTTGGTGGACAATAATTTGAAGTGGAGGGGTGGATGGTTGACTTCGCGGTGGAGAGGTTGAGATGGATGATGATGATGAAAGAGTCTTGCTATCAGACCCTTTAGGTGATTTCCTTTCTCTTTTCCTTGCAGGTAGAGGTAACTCAGTTGGTTCGATACCAAACTTTTCACTCTGAAATCTGGTAAGAGGATGAGAAGGGTTATATTGCGAAGTCACACTACCTTGAGATTTTTCAGATTTTTGGGATGATATAGAAAATCGTTGAATTTTATGGATCAAAGATTCAACTTCAGGAGGTTCAATAGTAGATTTCTCTTAAATGTTCGGGTTTGTGGTAGTGGTTGTAGTTTTATCGACTTCTCACTCAATATTTAAAGATTCTAAATGCGATGGAGAAGTCGGGGGAGATGGTGAGGGTGATTTACTCTTAGAATGGTATTTAGATTTAGATTTACTTGCCATTCACAGTTCGGGGCCCTCCTTCTAGTGCCAAATATGTTGAAGCCCTGAAAATCGGGTCTACAACAAGGGGGATACCTACCCAGTCCGGACCTTGGTTAGCAACTCCTTTTCCGTTTGGTATAGTGGGTCCGCCTAGGGATATGGGACCAGTTTCCCAATTTATGTGTGTGTGTGTGTTGAGAATTGATATTTCCTTCCTAATAATTTCTAAGTAAAATTATTTTATTCTAAATCTAATTTATCAACATGCAATTGTATTCTAATGAATAGAAATATCTAATTATAAAACTAACCCGGGATTTAATCTTTCAGTTATGCAATCTAAAATAATTTCTAATGGCAACTGGTAATAAAGATCATTCAATTGCTATGAGAAAATAATTCAATAAAGATAAACCGTTTCGTATAAAAATTTAGATGAAACAATTGCAAAAAGCATATCGCATAATAAGTCACTCATATATTAAGCATAAATAGAATAGCTATCATGGTACATGTTGGATACCTATACCAATAGGTTTCATATTTCATGATTGGCAAATACAAGTGCCAAATATGCTCCACTTTGCTG